>ML284764.1:8853-60137 GCA_005239495.1 Nicotiana undulata
CATCACCGCTCAAGCTTGGAACTAATCAAATAGGACACCAATTTCTTCACTCTAAGAGGTAAGTTTCTACCGCACCAACCTTAACTTCCAGATTTTTGTTAAAATGGGCCATGAATAAGTGAGTTCATGGGAATGGGTATAGAAACCTTGCATGCATGTAATCAAGTAATCTTAAACTAGTAGGGGGTAAAGGGGTTAGAAAAATCTTCCACTAAAAAGGGACCATGCAATCTTAATGAACACCTAATGTTTGATACAATGCTCAAATGAGCTCAAGCCATGACCATTATTCCTAATTTTGGGTTCGATTGTGCTACATTGTGAATTAGATTGAAGGTGCTAAAGGGTCCGGCGAATTGTGGTAGGGAATTAAGGAAAAGAAAAAAATTGAGGTATGTATGGATAACTCTAATCTCCATAGAATAAACTCGTTGGTGCTAAAATATACGGTATGAATTCCCTCGTTTGGTTCTCTAAAGAGTAAATGGGTTCTATGTGTTAAGTTGAGAAATTCTTTCTTCCATGTTGTTCTAATTTACTACCATGTCATTATGCTATTTGAAGGTATGAATTGTGATCATCATGCTCTCCCTGTTACTATATGTACGAATACTCATATGTGATGGTTTTAGCGATATGGACAATGAGTATGTGATTTGATTGAGGAGAGGAATGTAACCTAAAAGGGTAGATATGCCCAAGTGCCAAGAATTGTAAACTAAATGAAGAGAAGAAATGTGAACTAAAAGATTTAAAATGATATGATTATGTCCTAGAGTGAGATGGCTTAGCCGATCAGGCAGAGATCGGACTCCATGATGTACACATGGTGGTAATCGTATCAAGAATGTGATGTTGATGATGCCTCACTGTTCCAAGTGGGATGGCTTAGCCGGTCGGGCGGAGACCTGACTCCGTGTGATAACGACATGGTGGTAATTATGAAAGTATGGTATTGATAATGTCCCACTGGTTCAAGTGAGATGGCTTAGCCGGTCGGGCGGAGACCGGACTGTGTGTGATAACGACACGGTGGTAATTATGAAACTATGATGTTGTGATGTCTCACTTAGGATGGCTTAACCGGTCGGGCATAGACCGGACTCCGTGTGATAACGACACGGTGGTGTATTAAAATAATAATAATGGTACTTGGCTTTAAAAGACTATTAACCAAAAGATGGCAAAACAGGATAAGAAACATGGTGACCCTTATTTGTGCTTTTCCCCCATTTTTGTGGATCGTTATATGAAGTCTCTAATTGTATCATTACATGTTTGATGTTTATCCTATTTAGAGTAGAGTTTTTTCATACATACTAGTACTACTCAATGGTACTAACGTCCCTTTTGCCGGGGGCGCTACATCTTCTTATGGATGTAGGTGGCTCTGTAGCTGGTAGCGCCGATCGTCAATAGTGGTGCCTTCTCCTCCTCCTTACATCAGTTCTGGTGAGCCTCATTTCCTCCCGGGGCCGTGTACAAATCTATGTTGCTCTCTTTTGTATATGTTGTTCTATTTCAAGGTATAGACGGGGCCTTGTCGCCGACATGATTATGTTCATCTTCCTTATTTTTAGAGGCTCCGTAGACACTTATGTGGGTCGTGTACGTTTTGGGGTAGCTGTTGGATTAACTCGGGACTGTGATCCCATCTCTTAAATATTGTGATTAGTATGTTTGTTTTGGGAGACCTAAATGTCGGTATCGAGATATAAGAAAGAATGGGTTAATATCATGAATGTATGCGTTTTATTTATCTTTTGCTAACTCGGTAATCAATGTTATGCTATAAGCTTGGGGAGTAGACGAGTCGGGTAGGAAAGGCTAAGTAGGCTTTCTTGACTAGGTTCACTCGGTTAAGCGTCGGTCGCGTCCCCCCGAGTTGGGGCGTGACAATAATAGACATGTGTAGTGGCCGATCTTTGATGTTGCATGACGTCCTATATGTTCCAGAGGTTCGAAAAAACTTAGTCTCTGCGTCTGTTCTTCTAGATTTAGATTTCAATTTGAACTTTAGTCGCAGTGGTCTTAGAATTACTCAAGACAATGTTCTTTATGGTTTTGGACATCGTTACGATGGTCTGATTATGTTAGATTGTAATCCTTCTACGTATAACTATTATGTTGATTGTTGTGTTATGGCATGTTATTCTAGTAACAATGATGTTGATGTTATTACATGGCATGCAAGATTATGTCACATATGGCTGGATCGAATGAATAGATTGGCTAAGGAAGGACATCTAGGTTCTTTCTTTGAAATTGAAATGCCAACTTGTGAAAATTTTCTTGTCAGAAAGATTACACGTAAACCATTTGGAAAGGCTAAGAGAGCTGATTTTCCATTGCAACTAATCCATTCTGATATCTGTGGTCCAATGAATGTGAGGGATAGGTCTGGTGCTTTATAGATTATTACGTTCATTGATTATTTCACATGCTTTGGTTATGTCTATTTGATTTTTCATAAATCTAAAGCACTTGAATGCTTTAAGAAATATGTGAATGAAGTTGAGAATCGATTAGACAAAAGGATTAAGACCTTAAGAACCGATAGAGGGCGTGAATATTTTTCAAAAGAATTTGAATAATTGTGCAATGAAAAGGGAATCACCAAACAATTAGCTATTCCGTACACACCTCAACAAAATGGTGTAGAAGAAAGGAGGAATAGAACACAATTGGACATGATAAGGTCCATGATTATGAGCTATTGGACTACAACTTACATATTGAACAAAGTGCCTTCTAAATCAGTTTCTTCCACTGATTATGAGCTATGGACTGGTCATAAACCAAACTTAAAGGATTTACGACCTTGGAGTTGCGCTGCATATGTAAAAGATTCTTTTAGCAAGTTTGGTAAATTAGGTCCAAAAGGCAAGAAATGTATATTTATAAGATATTCAGAACACTCCAAAAGGTATGTGTTCATTGGTGAATTAAAGGATGGAAGTGTTACTGAGATTAAATCGCGAGATGTCACGTTTTTGGAAAATGATTTTCCAAAGAAGGTCGAGGTAAATAATGGAGAGCCTTTTTATGAAATGTTGAACTCAGACAGACAACAAGTGTCTTTTGACATGGTTAATAATTAAATTGATCAATATCTTATTCTTAATCCGAGTGGGAGTGGGAACTCTCAATCCCAAAATCCATCTGACGAACCTGAATTTCAACTACGAAAGAGTGCTAAGAAAAATATACCCAAATGTACTTATGACATTGAAGAATATGTTTTCTTGTTATCTCTCACAAAAACGGATGAGCCAAAGTCTCTGACTGAGGCTTTATCGAGCCCTGGAAAAGATAAGTGGATGAAAGCAATGAAAGAAGAATTAGAGTACATGAATACCAACAAAGTCTGGGATCTAGTTGACTTTCCGCCTGGGCATAGAGCCATTAGGAACAAATGGGTTCTCAAAGTTAAATGCAAAGCGGATAGGCCAGTAGAAAGATACAAGGCACGATTGGTGGCAAGGCTTTACTCAAGAAGCTGGAATAGATTATGAGGAAACATTTTCACCAGTTGTGAAGTTTACCATAATTCACTTACTTTTGGTGTAGACAGCTTTTCTCAATGGAGAACTAAACAAAGAAATCCACATGGAACAACCTGTAGGCTTCATCGTTAAAGGCCAAGAAAAGAAGATCTGTAAATTGAAAAGATCTATTTATGGCCAATATTTAAGGCAATGATATTTGAGATTTCAAAAGGATGTGATCTCATGTGATTTCACCATGATCAATGAAGACCATTGCATTTATGTGAAGAAGTCCAATGGGATGTTTGTAATTCTTTCTCTTTATGTGGACGATATTTTATTGGCCGGAAATAATTTTGGAGTATTTGAAAACTATCAAGTCATGGCTTTCAAAGTCATTGTACATAAAAGATATGAGCGAGGCAGACTATATCCTTGGAGTTAAGATCCAAAGAGACCGTTCCAAAAAGTTATTGAGTCTATCTCAAGAAACTTATATAAAGAAAATTTTGGAACGTTTTCGCATGAATGGTTGCAAATCCATGGATACTCCTATAGTGAGAGGTGAAACTTTAAGCCCTGAAATGTGTCCCAGGACTGAAAATGAAAAGGAATACATGTCTCGAGTTCCATATTCAAGTGTTGTCGGGAGCTTGATGTACGCTATGATGTGTACTCGCCCAGACATTTGTTATGTTGTAGGTCTGGTTAGAAGGTATCAATCAAATCCTCGAAGAGATAATTGGAAAGCTGTGAAGAGATTTTCAGATACTTGAAGGGAGCTGCAGATTATTCACTATGTTATAGTGGAAATTATTTATACTTGAGAGGATATAAAGATGCTGATTGGGTTGGTGATCGAAATGATAGAAAATCAACATCCAGTTATGCCTTATTACTTAACGGTGGTGCTATATCATGGAAAATTAAGAAAAAAACATGTACATCCCTTTCAACAATGGAAGCTGAGTTCGTGGCTTGTGCGTCTGCAGTACAAGAAGTTGTTTGGTTGAAGAGATTTTTTGAGCATTTGGATATTACAAAGAACTCTCAAGGTCCCATGACTCTATATTGTGATAGTCAAGCGGCTGTTGCATATACAAAAGATCCTAAGTATCACAGTAAGACCAAACACATTGACATCAAGTATAACTTTGTAAGAGACATGGTAGCAAGTGGAGAGATAAATTTACAGTACATTCCTACGCGAAGCATGATAACTGATCCTTTTACAAAGGCGATATCCGGAGACCTATTTGAGAAACATGTGGCTCTAGGTTTGCAAAGGATATGAACATATTTATGTATTGTAAAATGACTTTATTATTATAATATGCTCATCAATATTTGACTCTTAAATTATGCTTATATATCGTATGTATGTGATGAATATTTTTGATGATGAAGTGTGTCGAACAAGTCGTGAGATTGGCTCTCTCACACGAGCAATCGCCTCTTATGTTAAGAATCGTGAAGAGATGAGACCTTATATAACCTTGGATAATGCGGGGTTATATTTACTTGTAGAGGTCGTTCTTGACAACTTACGAATTTCACTATTCGATTATGACTTGTTTTGTAAGCCATATGAGAGTTTCTCTAAGAATATGGTTTGAGGATTATTGAAGTGAGAAACTCGGGTTAGACGCTTGAAGGTGTCTAGACCAAGATCTGTACGGTGTTGAATGATTAAAAGCATAATACACGCGCGCCAATATAAGGTGAGAACACCGTAACTTGTGTTTCATACCACGCGTGCTATCGACCGATGGGATAATGGAAGAATGAGTCCCTACTTCTTCATTGTGTGAGATCCCAAAGAAGTTATATCAACTTTTATTAGAATACCCTTTGACCTTTTACTGTCTATTGAAGTGCCAATCAGTGTTGCTACTTTAGCATGTCACTAATAGTCATGAGTGATTCGGCAATGCAGTGCATGTCTAGGAAAGCAGTTGATTTGGACTGGAAAGATTCGAGTAGAAAGGGAAGACAACTGGAAAAAAAATTAGTAATTTGACTTGTATTCATAGGTCGACCATTACACCTATCATGAGGGTATCAAATGTAATTATGAATACAAAGTTAAATATGACCTCGAGTTCACCTCTTTCGGGGATGAGGGGTTGAATTAATAGCTACTGGAGTAGCGGATGATGTCTGGGGGTATAGCGAGTAATAAGATCCTATGTTAGTAGTGAATCCTTTCCGAATGTGATCGGATTTCTACATAGAGCTTTAGAATAACTTTAATAGGTTTGAAATATATTATAGTTCTTGATGCTCGCAGGTCGCACGAACTACTTGTCTGTATGAATTAAGTGTGTTATTTATTCATGATACTGGTTTGAGTTCCAGCCCATCATGAGCAAAGTGGGAGATGTTGGGTATTAAATTCGATAACGAGTCGCTCTTTCAGGCTGACCCAACTCATTTGGGAAGAGATAGTTTTTGAGAATAAAATAACTTTTTTGGAGAAGTTACTACACGTTTGTGTGTAGTTGAGAGCATTTTTTTCCAAGCAATTAATTCTTTCTCTATATAACGCATTTGGTCTTCCTATTAAGGTGGCATGAACGAATAAAAAATGAGGAATTGCTCTTCCTTTTTCATTAATTTTCTTCTTCCTTAACAGTGAAGATTTCTCTTCTCCTTTTTTGCAAAACACATTGAAAGAAAGACATTTAGTTTGTTCCCAAGAGATTCAAAGTTCGACTTGAGGCAATTCTTTTGGTGGTGAATTCAACGATCTCCGCTGCGACAAAAAGGTACACAACTTGTTGTTCTCGCCCCTCGTTATTATCTAACAATTAGGAAAATAGACTTCCAAACAAAAATATATACAAAAATTCTTCTCCTTTTTTTAAAATAAAAAATAAGGAGGCCGAATCAAAATTTGATTTTCGGCCACTAATTTTGTTAATCTACCCCTAAATAAAAAGCAAATTTATACTATATTAAAAGTGGGAAACCTTTAAGTCAAAAGTTAAATTATCATTTTACCCCTTTAAATATTAATTACACCACGAACCCCTAAATTTAAAAAGTTAAATTATCAAAATAACCTTCTTAAAAACCTAATAATTAATTTCTACTTAATAAAAAATGTAAAAGCCAAAGTTTCTAACCAAAAAGGCAACGCTTCCTGAACACCTTTTGCACCCTGCTTCTAACGTTCTCTCGACCCAAAAACAAATACTTCAAAGATGCAATTGTTTCTTATGGGTATGTTGTTCTCTTTCTTGGTATTTATTAGTCTATATTCATATTTATTATCTATACTGATAATATAAATATATAGCAATATTGTCATAGTGAATTCATTGAATCAGTCCTTCTCTTGTTCTCTAAAAGTTTCTGTTGATAACTCTCGTGTTAGTGGTTTAATTTCGTATACATGTTGTCACTATTGAAGTTTTCCCCGATGTCGTGTGTGAATGTTAGAGCATATATCATGTATGTTAATGTTAGTTATCGTTTATTCAATATTTGGTTTTTCCTTCTCTTTTATTTCTTTTTACAATTAGGTTTGAGAATTTATTGTTGAATGTTAACACTGCATTGGAACCACTTTGCTTTGTATATTTGTCCTTATCATGTGACAGTAAACCTTCATATATAATTTTCTTTGTTAACTATCTTCTTCAGATCTTGCAGTATCCCTGATTCCATGTTACAATAGAAAATAGTTCTTTTTTATTTTTAAAATTTGGCAAAAAGCGAAACATTTATGAGACAAAGTATGATTTGCCTAAGGTGGAAAATAGTTTTCTTTCCTTTGGCATGGTATTTTGTGTGGTATTTTCGGGAGAAGAATAATTGGAGAGAGAGTGTCTTGGCACAAAATATTGTGGTAATCTTACAAGAAGGATTACTGAATTAGGCCACGAACTGCATTTAGTCTTATGCATTAATTATTGATCAGCATCAATAATAATCAAAGTAATCTTTTGGTAATGTCATTCATAGATATCTTTAGTAATAGTTAGATTATATTTGTCCTAACTAATATTCATAGCACAAGAATGAAAGCAATCGAAACCTTATCTAGCGCAAAACATGTCTAGCGCATAGAAGACGAAATACACTTATTCAACGCAAAACATGTCTAGCGCAAAAAGAGTGACGAAAGATTTCTATTTGATTAAGAAATTTTAGTCGTGTTTAATTTTGTTATATGTGAAGGATTATTGAGCATCTATTTTGTGTGTATTTGCAATCTCTGCTACTATATACTAACGGTATACTATATTTTCTCTTCTTGCTGATATTTTGAGAATTTATTTCAATAAATGTGTACTCTATTGCTACTATCAACTTGTAGATTTTGTTGATAGATGTGCAAGGCACAAATGAAGCAGTGAAAATATGCACAGTTAAAGGGAAAACAAAAATTTGTATATCTACGATTCAAAAAATAAAGCCGAACTGATCCATTTATATTTTCTTACAATTAAGTAGAATATTTATTTTTTAGTGTGAGTGCATGAGCAATAGATCATTTTACAGTAAGATGTTTGACATTATTCTTTTAAAGAGACCTGGCTCCTTTAGTCAACATTTCATACATATATAGGAACATTTTACTCTGTAATGGAGTTAATATTTGGCATAAGTTAATAGTTTATTTGCAGAGTTTGGTATATTTATTTATTTTTAACGAACTTTCAAAGCTTAGTTTATGTTTGGAACGAACTTTCATTCAAAAACTGTATTTTTTCTTCTTCTAACAAGTTTCTTGAATTCCGTAATCACACTATTGGTAATACTTCTAATTTTCACTAAATAAAATAATTTCAATGCATTAATTAGAAAGCATGTTGAACAAGCTTCAAAAATCTGCTTATTAAGCAACAAAGATTTTAGCTGAAAATTCTGGACTTCTACGCTTTTGTTTGAACATTAATCTGGTGCAAATATATTCTTTAAGGTAAGTGAGACGAATGACTTTCTGCTTTATATATTAAAAATTTGGTAATGAAAATGGTTGTTGACCATGTCTTTCATTCATACTTGTAGGCTACACTTAATTCAAAGGTAAAATCTAGGATTGTCGTCACTGTATTGATCAATTCATCTGTTGTAGGTGTTCAACCACCTCATCTAATTTTCATTGCGTTTGTTGTAAAATTAAGTTCCTACTTTTGTTAATTTGTTTTGTTGAGCTTGACATTTTAGAAGTCTTATTTCTTAGTTTATAGGTACTTGCTTCAGTTGTTTCCCAAAATTTTAGTATTTAATGAAGTAATTTCTTTTCCAACAACAAAAGCATTGGCCATGACAAATTTATCAAAATGGATGAAAGAAATATACACCTGAAATATAACCTATAAGTATTATGCGAGCTACGCTTCATTACATATTTGTCCCACATAAAATTAAAATATGTAAAAAAGAATTATATGTATCTAATTAAACTTTAATTATTCATCTCCGTAGATTAATACAATATCAAATTATCTTGACCTCCATAAACATGTTAGTATTCGACGATCCGCATTAATTATTTACAAAAAAAATTAATAAAAAAATTTTTGTTCTTCAATTATAATTATATAATCAACTTTAATTTGATACTAATGATATTATTTTACAAAATAACATGTTATACGATTCGATATACACTAGTATTAATTTTAAGGTAAAACTAAGAGTGGCAATGGAGTGAAGAAATTTTGTCACATAAGTATCGTATAACTTAAACACCGACATACTCTCTCGAAATCAGGAAACACACATACTCTTCTCCAACATGGCTCAATCATTTCAATTATATGGTATTTTAGTACCTATTTCAATCATCAAATATGGGACTGGCTAGTTGCTCGAGTGCTTGAAATTAATGAGGCATAATAAGCAAGCCCCGAAGTAATACGAAACTAGTTTGCAACAAGTGATTGAAGGTAAGGGTCCCCAGTACCACATATTTTGAGAATATTGGTCCATCACGTCCTCCAGGCTCTATATAGGCTTTCGTCGATTAGAGGACTTACAAAATGGAAAATTTTAATATACGATTGGAGTTGAAAAGGTGAAGTATATTTGAAATCAAAGTTGAAAAAGAGTATATTATTGATCGGAAAATATATGTTATTAATTGGAAAGTATATTCGAAATCAAAGTTGAAATACCCCATATTTTGAGAATATTGGGCCATAGTCAAGTATTCATCGTAAGGGCATGGAAAAGGTGAAAGTTACCCTGCAACTTCTTCGGAGCGTGTTCTAGTTGTATTTGAGATGTGGAAGGATCAGGGTCCGAACAGTAATAATTTACTTACATTAGATAAATCGTGTGTACGTAAAACACTTACACTATTTTGTATTGATTAATTTGATATTAAAATATGTTGTGCAAATATTTTTTATCGTCCAAACCCACGCTAGACCATTGTGCATATTTTTGTATGTTGTAATGAGAAAGTACTGACACTATTTTTGAGGACTAAAAGTTGAGGTTTGGACCACAGATGAAGCACGCGGCTGAAACGGCTGCTGAATGCTGGACGTTAGCCTCAGCCTACCTCTTTCCAAATTCTCCTCACCCTATGAACCTACTACTCGTTTCTGGTCTGGATGCTAATGGCAGATGCTATTCACAAGTGCGATAACATTTACTGAATCCAGCTCAAATCATGTACATATAATTGACATCAAAATCACATATGTAATAAATTGGGCAAACTCCAAATTTATTAAATTTAACTTCTGAATATTTTTATTTATGTACTGCAAAAATGAAATTTGTATGATTTTATTTTGCAATTTCTCCTAATTAATTGCGATCACCCTTAATTTGCCTCTTCACTTCTGCTTTTAATTCTCCATAACTACTGGTAAGTATTATTGTATACGGTTAAAACCAAGACCGATTTTGCTCATTGTTCGAGATCGGGGATGGATCAAGGATCGGCCCCATATTATATCAGACCGAAATATGAGAATAAGGTACCGAGCTCGGGATTCGAAGTATCAGTTAAGATCGAGACCAATGATGATCGAGACCGAACGGGATAGACATCGAGCGAGACCGAAGTTAACATAATAACGGAAAGCCGAGATATCCGTGACCGGTCGATGATCATGGCGGAAATATCGTACAGATCAAATCAAGGACGATTATTTAGCTAATCACGGGATTTCCTTCTCTAAATTAGAATAGTACCATAAGTGGAATTCCTCTACTATATAAAGGTGGATCTAATCATTTGTAAACCATCTTATTCTCGCATATCAAAGCAATACAATATTCTTTCTTTCTTATACTCTCTTGTTCATTAGCTTACTTCATACTTCATAACTTTATCAGCAAGTTCGAGAGCGATCTAGCTCGAGGGTTGCATTGCATTTCAATACTGATTTGCTTTACTTTACTGTTAATCTCTATTATTAATCATCTCATTTATCAATTGGTACTGGGTGAAATCACATGTCCTTCAAATCACTTATATGTTTAATCTGATTCTAAGGGTAAACAGTTTGACGCCCACCGTGGGACTAAGGATAATAGTGATTGCCTGGTATTAATCATAACACACACTACTTTACGCTTGTTCTCATAAGTGTTTTTGATTTCAGGATCATCATGCCGAACTCACAAGCAGTACCCACACACGCCGACAACGACCTTGGTTTTCATGGAGAAAACGACAATATAGCCGCCCCAGGGGTCAGAGTGCCTCAGGCTGGCCTCAAGGGAGTACCAATTGCAAATCATGTCGGCATCAGTTCCCATGTCACCCTAAATACAAATGTGGGCATTGATCCCGAAAATAACACCCGCAGGGAAGTTAGAGGTACGTAGGGCGGCGAAGACGGCGGAATCAACCTTCAGCTGATATTTGAAATGTTACAGGCTCAACAAGCTGCTACAGCGCAACTACAAAATTAGAACCGTGCACCGACACTACTAAAAATTCGCTAAAAGCCGACCAAAAAACCAACCAAAGTTGGTCGGTTATGGCCAATTACAGACCAAAATGCGACTATTTACGTGTGGACGATATTTTAATGGTCGGAAAGGAATACCGACCAAAGTTGGTCGAAAATTACTGACCAACGTTGGTCGGTCAATTAAATTTTAAAAAAATATTGCAAAAAGTTGATCGGTAATTTAATTATGTAATAAAAAAATTCACCATCTAGGAATCGAACCGGGGTCTATACTGTGGCAGGATACAATTCTACCACTAGACCATTGTTGATACCCAATTTTTCCCAAATTATTTTTCAAACTTGCATATAAGCTTTCAAAATCACTCTTTAAAATAATGAGTATTTTCCCTATTTTCCCTATTTTATTAAATTATTTTCATGTTTATTCAATATTTCATATTTAAATAATTATTCATAAATTATGTTACAAATAATTTCAAAAATGTTTCCCAGCTCAGTATGCTATTTTTCTCCATTAGAATCCAATATTTCACAAATTAGCCAATTGGGTCTCGTTTAATTTTTAATTACAGTGATTTTACAATTATAGCCCGATTGAATACTTTGTATTGTTTTAATTCGAAACTTATGCATTTTTTACACTTAATATTATTTAATTACTATAGTTTCACCTATTTAAACTTAATTTCATTTTTTATACAATTATTAGCTATTTTTACTAATCATTTATCTACTTTTTATGGGTATTTAACAATTAGCCTCCTTTTATTTAAAACATAGCCAAAATTATACCCAACCCATCTGATTTCGTTAACCCAATTAACCCCAGCCCAAACCCAATTCCATACCCGGCCCAACCCCGAATCAATCTGAGACGTTGATCAATTAGATCAACGGTCCAGATTTTCCTGACCTTAATTAATTCAAACGACCCCCCTCACCAACCCCTCATTTCTGTCGAGACCCTTCATCTCTCTATCTCCCATCTCTCTCTCTCTAAGTCTCTAGAGACTTCTATCTCTCCGTCTCCTATAAAGCTCCTCCGCCTTCCTCCGGCCATCTCCGACCACCATCCTTTCGACTACAAGCCTCCATGATGTCTCCTCCTTCATCTCTAAAGCCCTCGAGGGTCTGGGCCCTGCCGACTTGCACCCGGGGCTCCTGCTTTGGTTGTTTCTGGCCTCTCCGGTGGGATTTTGGACACGAACACGCCATATCCACCACGATCTTTGAGTTTCACGGCAGGTTCTCCGGTTATCTCTGATTCTCCCCCTGAAAACCTAAGTTTTTCCTAAACCTCTCATATCTCTGGTATTATAACGATTCGAGCCTATTTCTTTATGTTTTACATTTTTCTTGACTCGGTCTTTAAGAATCTTCAATTTTTAACGTTTTACTTCCTTTTTTAAAACTAGGGTTTCTCAGAACCTTTTTACGCATGTTTTAAACTGAGTTTCTCCTTGCTTTTAAGTCTGTTCTCTGTATATCATGATGATTCTGTGATTTTACTATATTTTATCTTGCTTGTGTTAAAAACCCTAATTTTCTCTAGACTTCTATGTTTGGTTCTGTATATTGGCATGACTGCTCGTTTCTGTTTTCTTAAGTATCTGCGGTTATCTGCCTCAAACATGTTTACTGAGTCCTATCAGCTTAACTCATACCACCACTATGTGCTTATGTCTATCTCGATTGTTCAGACTTGCATCTTTCTACTAGCACTTGTTTAACCTGCTTGCTCACTATGTCTGGTCATTCTTGTCTATTTATATGATGAATATAGAATTGTGGCTCCTTCTTTGATTGATTCCGGGTTCCATATTTTGGGGTTTGATTGACAGGTTTTCCTTCAAACCCTCAATCTCTATTCAAAATTAACTGATTCGCCTGTGGTACTTTATTCTTATCGCGTATTTCCTTAATTAGAATATTTTTTAACTTAGCCTTGATCGTTTACTCTGTACTTAATAAACTTTGATCCTTTCCTTATTTAGTCTTGTGCTAACTTTATTTTACCTTATATGCTATATGTCTTACCGTTTGAGTTTTTAAATCCCTTGACTTAAGGGAACCATGTCTTAATTTTCACACTGATTGATTCTGACTCATTTTATTACCATGCCATTGTGATTCTTACCATACTTTGCTACTCGTTTTTCAACTATAAAAAGCCTTAGTTGTTCACAAACACAGGGACAGACTTGTGATTAAGAACTCTCTCTCACATTAAAGCTCTCTGCTCTATTATTTTAGTCTTTTGTTCTTGATTACTGTTAGCCAGCTATAAGCCTAGAATAACCATTGTGCCCTTTCTCTTGCTCTTTCATTCTGCTTGCTTCCTTTTCACTGATATGTCCTACTTTTAATTTTAACGTTTCACCAACAACATGATTTTCTACTTGTTTCAATTCTTATTGTTCTTAATCTGTTTCTACTTATGGTTCTTCTGTGAAACCTGTAATTAGAATACACTCAGCATGTTATTATCCCCTTGTCATGTGTGTTTTGGGCATATCTATTAACTGATTTCACAATTGTGTTATACCTCAATCCCCTGACCCTCTCTATGTGACTCCTTTATGGCTGGTTTATGGCTATGACAGAGTAAGCAATCTCTGAGCATGTCCAAACCATTCCTAAATCCTTATTTGAATTGTTACAGTTATATGTTCTACATGTCCCCACTCCCATCGATCCCTGCTTGTAGTATCTGAACCTGTTGTGATTCTGTGTGTACTTTAAATGTTATTCTAGACTACTGCTTACCTGTCCCCTCTAAAAAAGAAACTTTTTTTTTCAAACTGACTCCTTGGTTTATGAACTCTCTTTCAAACCCTTCTAGTTTTCAAACTCACTTCTGGCACTTCACACTATTCCTAGAAACTTAGGTTCCACCCCCTCAGTGTGAGCATTGCTTAGGGAACCTCGTGAGTTCCCTCTGAACTTTGACACACTGAGGGTGGTACTTCCACACTGCACATAATTAAAGGCTTGGCAATATTTTTTGGGTGCGAGCATTGGCCAGGAACCCACGAGGGCCTTAGGAAACTTTGACGCACCCGGACTATGAAGGGTTGTGAAACTCGAAAGGATTGAGGTTGGAAGATATGGGCATGATTGAAGGCTCCCCATAGAAGTAGCTTCTTATTTTCCTTTCAGTAATGTAATTTATTATCTTGGGTTTGTAATAATCTGTAAATAACCACTTGGGGCTGGATAGTGAATATGGGAGGGGACTATGCATGTTTGATATAGTATGGGTAGAAATCATGATTATAGGATTAACTTCACCTATGTGTGCAATAGTATCATGCGTAGGACATGCTTGCCATGCATTAGAAGCCATATTTAGGTTGTTTACTTCAGCATCTCTACCATACTCATGTTTATCTTAAAATTCCTGTTCACAGTTAAATAACTATAAGGACAGTTGTTGTAATGTTATTGCCTTTGCATTTTCACAATTACCACATCTAGAAGTCATGTCTTAGGTTTCATAATAACAGTCAAGTATCAATGTGTGCATTAGATACCATGTTACCCTAGGATCTACTTTCAGCATGTCTATCTCACGTTTTTATGTTAAGTACTCTGCTGAACATCTAGAAAGGCACGTACTAGGTTTAATCACGCCCTTGTATTGCCTGTGTATCTGATAACCTCGTTGAAATATGTTCAATGGTTGAAAAAACATTTTTCTGCATTTTAACTAAAACCGGTTTCAAGCTTAATATCCTATCTGCGTGCTTAGATACCATACCCATAGGATTTTTGTTCTCACCACATGTCTTTTAAAATCAAGTTTAAAGACTTGCATTTCCACTGATTTTGTAAAATGAATAGTCAGTATACCTATTCGGACGCCTAGGCAAACCTAAGGCCTAATACTTATTAAAACCAAAATCAATTATTTTATGTATTGCCTGTATCAACATGGTCTTCAAAACCAATCCCCCTTTTCTGAAACCCCTTAGAACTTTGTTGTTTGTTACTACCCTCAACTCATGCTTTGCTTATGAACTGCTGGATTTTCAAAACATTTACCCTTTTTCTGAAATACGTACCAAATCCTTCTGTTTATTTAAATCCCTGCTCTGCTTTCAAACTACTGGTTTCTAAAATTATTCACTCCCTCCCCTTTTACTAAAATTCATTTAAACTGCTGACCCCTGCTCTGTTTTGAACTACTAGATTTCCAAAATCACTCACTCCTTTCTGTAAATCACTCTGCTTATTTTTTTAAAATCTTGCTTTGCCTTCAAATTACTGAGTCTTCAAATCATTCATTCCCTTTGCTAAAACTCATTGAAACCTACTATTTTCATACTCAAACTTCCTGTTTTAAGTTCTGACTTTGAGACCTTTAGTGTGTTTGAAACGTGCCATCTTACGTGTTTATTTGTGGAGGGATGTATGATCCCCTTAACTGTTTATGTGAATCCCTTACGTGCAAGTCCTAATTGTTTTATCTGTCGCTTAGAATTTTACCTTTGAAACCTAGGGGTTCAGCCCAATACTCATCTTGTAGGATTAGCAGTCCTAAACACCCTCCGGGACTTATAGAATAGGACGGGTAATGGCACGCAATAAGCTTTCGTGACCAACACACGCGTTTCTAAATGCCTTTGCGGGGTGGGAAAGGTAGAATACAGATATGATGATCGGTGCGCTAATACCACGTGAAGCTCTGACTATCGGGTATTGCATTGATGTGATCCGTATTACTTCAAACCTAGGATAATTCTCTCAAATGTTTTACCCTAATGTTTTTTCCAAAACCTTTAATAAATATTTTATACTTGTTTGAAATCCCCTCTTACATGTGCCTTGTTTGCTATTTGTTTACCGTCCAAATTCACAAAACTACTTGGCTGGGACCCACAGTTGTGGATCTTGAGGGGTGCCTAACACCTTCCCCTTAGGATAACTTCAAGCCCTTACCCAATCTCTGGTAATGCAAACTAGTTTATGAGTTAGTTATTCTAGGTGCCCTAACGCACCATAAAATCGTTAGGTGGCGACTCTTCCTTAAACCTTTTCCTTTAAGGAGTTGTCCAGAATGTCATGAAACCCGATCTCCGCGTACCTAACCCGTGCGAGGAAAAAGGGGGGCGCGACAGCATGGCGACTCTGCTGGGGATATTCCCTAGGCTTTTACCATTACAAGTCGCTTTGTGAATTTGGACCTTTAATTTTGTTAAATGCTTGAACCCTTTCCCATTCCCTGCTATATGCTATTAACTGTTTAATTTTGCAAAGTATTTATTTTGCCTAAACGAAACTGACATATCTTCATGTTTTTTTTGTAACTGCTTTCAATAATAACTGCTGCATTTCCCTCCTTTACCGCTTCCCTCAATGTGAAAATACCTGCCTACTTGTTTAAATATTATTTATTGCATATCATGCTCCGCATTCATATTCCACTCGTGCCAACAAAATCCTTTATCAACGCTTACAATGAGTGGTTGCGCTATTCCAATATTACTACCTTTGAATTCGGAAAGGCATATTTGCGGTAAAACTAGTCGATCAGCGGTGCAGTCGACAGTTCCGTGCCTTCCTCCTTGAGTTGTCCGCTCAAGGGTACGGGTCTAAAACCCCATAGAAACCTTACTCTGTTGAAATGTTGCATGCATCATGGTCAAACCTAGCCAGGCCAAAGTCCATTGGGTTTCCCGGGAACCCGAACGGACACCCTCACGTTCTGTGCATTTATTTGGAGAACTAAATGCTCTTTGCTAATTGTTGATGTTAAATAGTCGAGTCCGGTGGGGGTAAGGGCCTAACCATGTTCGCTTGGCAGAAAATAAGGCATGAAATCCCCAGATTTGGCATGGTCACCAATATCCACCCCAAATTGCTGAACTGGTGGGAAGATCTTCACTCCACCGACAAAACTCTCGTCAAAAAACACTTGGGCAACCTGCCCTCTCTTTTGGATATTCAGCCTAACAAAATGATGATAGAGGCTGCTACCTTATTCTGGGATTGCGATCGGTCGGTATTCCGCTTCGAAAATAATGAAATGACACCGCTGCTGGAAGAAATAGGAGGTTTGGCCGGTTTGGTTTGGAAATCTCCAGGGTTGCTGAGCCTGAGAACCGCACAGGCCAGGGTTTTCTCAAAATGTTGGGTCTGGAGAAAAATCCGGACTTGGTGTGTTTAAAGGATTCGTACATCCCTTTTGATTACTTGTACGAAAGGTTTGGTCATAGCAAATCATACCGCACCTATCAGGACGAGTTCTCCCTCACTTCTCTAGGGCACATCCATCGCCGAGTGTTTGCTTTCATGGTCTGTTTTTTGGGTTTAATGATGTTCCCGACAAAGAAGGAGGGGATCCACACTAGGTTGGCCATGGTCACTAAGACTTTAATGGAAGGGATCGACGGGCAGGAATTCAGCATTGTGCCTATGATCATTGCAGACACATACCAAGCCTTAGAAATGTGTCGACGAGGAGAAAAGCATTTCAAAGGTTGCAACTTATTACTTCAACTTTGGCTCACTGAACATTTGCAAAGGGGTGTCTACCGACAAGACATCCATTGGAGAATCTATGATGACCATATCGCTTTCCATCACCCAAAGCAGACATCCCAGACATGTTCGCTCAGCCAGAAAATGCCGAAGGATGAGTTGAGTTACTGGGGAGTTTGACCGAGGACCAGATTCAGTGGATGTTTGAATGGTTCCCAACGGACGAGTTTATCATCCGATCCCGAGATGCTTCATTTCTGATACTGGTTGGTTTGAGGGGAATGTACCCTTACGTCCCTCTCCGAGTTATGAGGCAAGCAGGGAGGAGGCAGGTTATACCTAGGGTTGAGAAGATGAGCCATCTTCGAGCAGACTTCCAGGATGACGACAACCCTCATAAGTGCCAAGCCCAGCATTTGTGGCACTGCAAGATTGTGCTTGAGAAAGACACCATCGAGCCAGACATGTATCATGCTAGTTGTACTCCTTTCTATCTAAGATGGTTAGAAGGAAATATGGAGGGTCGATAAGGAGGCCGAAGCGGAAGTTCAGTTCAACAATCTACGCAAGAGGCTCCGTGAATGTGAGGATAACCACCACCAAATACATGAGTCCAGCAAAAGGCTGATTGAGGAATGGAAGGATATGGATATCAGCTCCAACAAGAGGCTAGGGTACTTGAAGCGAGGTATAGTCGAGCTGGAGGAAAATTTCATCAAGAGGATCGAGGACTGCAAAAAGGCCGAAGGAGCCAAAGGAGGATATCTAGCCAGGACATACTTATTGCTGGGGCTTCGCGAGTTGGGAAAGCTGATCGAAGGGAGCATGAATGCCGAATCTGGGGAAGGTCCTTCTGGGACCAAGTAGATAGGGGTTGTCTTTTATTTTGTCTCCTTTGATGTAATAAGGCCATCGGCCAATAGTGACTTTTATTTTTCACATATTTGGAGTTGTTTTGAGATTTGTCTATTTTTATCATCAATTAAATGAGGCATTTAGCATTTCAAGTTCTCCAAATTAATTTGTCGCTAGGCCTACCTCGGGCGCAAAGAGGTTCCCCAACTTAGGATGCGTTTTATATTTCCGCATTACGTGTTTGAATTACCACAATATTCTTTATAATCCTCACTGACTTGGTTACATTTTTTTTGTTTTTGTTTTTTATTCTGTTCCTTTTCTTATTATTCCCCTTCCCAAAGGTTAGTTCGTGCATTCTGGCATCATCAGTCTATCGCACAAGATCCAAGGGCCCTCCTCCTACTCCTCCCCCTATTCTTCCCAGAGGCAAAGACAAAGGCAAAAGTAAGATGGAAGAATCCAGTGGCGCCAGACAGGAAAATAGGGTTGAACGGGTAGAGGCCACTGATGGTCGGGGTATTCAGGTTTTGCATGAGAACATGTCACCACTGGAACAAAAGCTGCTGAAATTTCAAGAAGAACTTGATCAAGTCCGAAATCTGGCCAATCTGTCTTTTTCCCTCAACGTCCCTGACGTCACCCCTACACCTCCACAGAATATCCCAAAACAGCCAAACCACCCTGCACTTCATCGTCACGCCACTCCCCCAAAGAACCAAACTCTCCCAGCACAGTGCAACACTTTCCACAACACTCCACCTCCACCCCCAGAACCTCAGACTTACACAAAAGATCACCTCTTTGCCTACAACAATCCCATCTACGTGGAGACTTTGACTCACTCCACCCCACCTGTCACACATACATCTGAGTCCGATGAGAAGGACCTGCTTATCAAGAATCTGGCTGAGGAACTTAGGAAGCTTACTAGCCGAGTCCAGGGTGTTGAAGGAGTCAAGGGAATCAAAGGTCTGAACTATGAAGACCTCTCCATACATCCTGATGTCGAACTGCCCGAGGGGTACAAACCTCCAAAGTTCGAGATGTTCGACGGTACTGGTGATCCAAGGGTCCACCTGAGGACCTACTGTGACAAATTGGTTGGCATAGGAAACGACGAAAGGATCCGCATGAAGCTATTTATGAGGAGTTTAAAGGGAGATGCACTATCTTGGTATATCATCCAAGACCCCAAGAAGTGGTCCAACTGGGTAGGTATGGCAACAGACTTCATGGACAAGTTTAGATTCAACACAGAGAACGCACCAGATGTGTTCTATATCCAGAACTTGAAGAAGAAGCACACATAAACCTTTCGCGAGTATTCTACTCGTTGGAGGTCGGAAGCTTCCAAAGTCAGGCCTGCTTTAGAGGAAGAACAGATGAACAAATTCTTTGTTCGGGCTCAAGACCCGCAATACTATGAACGACTGATGATGGTTGAGGGTCAAAAGTTCTCCAACATTATCAAATTGGGAGAGCGGATTGAAGAAGGTATCAAGAATGGTATGGTTACTAACTTTGAAGCTTTACAGGCCACTAATAAAGCTCTGCAGTCCGGTGGTGTGTCCAGAAAGAAGGATGTGGGAGCCGTGATGGTTGCACAACAAGCCAAATCCCCGCCTAAATACCAGGTCTATCCCGCACCTCCATTCACATATCAACCCGCTCCAAATTACCAGGCACCCTCACCTTCATACCAAACTCCACCACCCACGTACCAAGCTCCACCACCCACATATCAACCCACTTCACCCAAATACTCCCAACCCGCCGTCTACAACACCTATAACTCCCAGCCATCTCACTACCAGTCACCCCCTACCCGTCAAAACTTCCCTAGGCCTCGCCCTAACTTTTATCGTCGCCCTCCAAAACAATACACCGCCATAGCCGAGCCCGTTGACCAGCTGTATGAAAAGCTCAAGCTGCTGGTTATGTCACACCTTTCCCTGCTGTCACCCCTAAGAACCCTTCTTAGTGGGTTAACCCGAACAAATCCCGTGCATACCATTCTGGCATGAAAGGACACACCATCGATGAATGCCGCTCTTTGAAGGATAAGATACAAACCCTTATTGATAACAAGATTATTGTTGCCAAGGAATCCGCTTCGAATGTCCATAACAATCCTTTACCAGACCATAAGGGCGGAGGTATCCATATGATTGAGATAGAAGATGATTGGGATCCCGAGGGGTCAATCAGGTTGATCGCAGAAGGTGATGACCCAAAAAAACCTGTAGTTACTCTCAACTCGATCATAGTCCAGATTCAACCATCTGAGAATGCTGAGGTGAATATGTCTATCCCACTTGAGTTTGAAGCAGCACCGCCTGCAAAGGCGAAGGCACCAATGCCAATTGAGGTTGATTTCGTGTCTCCGGCAAATGCACCCGCACCCTTCGAGGTTGCAGTCTTGCCGCCCAAAGCCCGTGTGCCATGTGAAGTAAGGATAGTCGCACCAGTCCCAGTGGCGATGTCAACCACGCCACCTTTCTATTCAAATGCTATCCCTTGGGATTATACGACCGAGGCGAGAAGGAAAAGTAAAAGCGGGTCTGAAGAAGCCATCACATCACAGGGTATGACAAGAACTGGTAGAGTCTATACCCCTGAGCATCCCGCCGAGTCAAGCAAGCAGGCTGCCAACCGGCCTCCCCTCATTGAGACAGGTTCAGATGATCTTTGGAGGAAAATACAGGCTAAAGAATATTCGGTCATCGACCAACTGAACAAGACACCATCATAGATATCCATTCTCTCTCTGCTGCAGAACTCTGAGACACACAGAAGTGCTTTGCTGAAAGTGTTGAGTGAAGCCTATGTACCGAACAACATCACTAGTGGGGAAATGGCCAACATGGTAGGCCAAGTACTGGAAAGCCACAAAATCACTTTACACGAAGACGAGTTGCCACCTGAGGGATTGGGACATAACAAGGCTCTGCACATCACCGTGCAATACGAAGATTATTTCATAACAAGGATTCTTGTCGACGGAGGGTCCAGTCTAAACATATGTCCGCTGATAACACTCAAGAAGTTGGGTAAGGGACTACATGATATAAAGGACAGAGCGATCAACGTGAAAGCCTTTGACGGTTCTCAAAGGTCTACCATGGGATAGATCAGTCTATGCTTACAGATGGGACCAATCTGGTTCGAGGTAGACTTTCAGGTGATAGATATCCCGGCATCTTACAATTTGCTGTTAGGACGACCATGGATCCATGCCGCTGGGGCTGTGGCCTCAACGCTGCATCAGGCAGTGAAGTTCGAGTGGAACCATCATGAGGTAATCATTCACCGCGATGGTAGCAACCCTATCTATAGCCGTCAGACTATTCCTCTGATCAGTGGAAGAATAAAGTTGGGTGGAGGAACCTACCACCATATCGAGCGGGTCAATGTTGTCGACAAGGACCAATGGTGGGATATCAAGATTGCAAGTATGATGAATTGGCGGGGGTATGAGCCTGGCAAGGGACTCGGTAAGAACCTTCAGGGGATCCCCAAACCCATCAAGCTCAAGAAACATGGTACCACTTTTGGTCTGGGGTATGAGTATACATGGGAAGAATTCAAAAGTTGGTCGCCCCCATGGCGCAGTCACTATTACCCCTTGGTGCAGCCAATACCTAATTTGGAGCAGACTTTCCAGCAGGCTGATGTCATCTATGGGACCGATGAAGAAGAAGCACTGGCAACAATGAGGATCTTGTTTCTAGACGACAGGGACATGGATTGTTGTGTTGTTTTCGAGGAGGATGGGGAGGAAGGCCATTCTATACAGGCAGTGAGCAAGGGAACCTATCTCAGGAATTGGTCTGTCCGGATGACCAAAGCCCGTCGAGCCTCGGGGTAGCAAGGTAAACAAGCATTTACTGTTTTATTTACTAAGTGATTTTCCCTTTCTACATTTTTTCCATTCCTGCAATAAGATTTTCGATGTTCAAAATAGTTATTCAATTTATCAAAGCATTTTTAATTTCCTTATGAATCTTATATTTGTTTTCTCCTGTTTCCTCCCATTACTTTATCTATATAGCATTACTATTACTTATCTTGATGAACCGATGACTGTGACGTGCAATGAGACAACGCAACAAACAGACATTGATTCAGAGGAAAATGATATACCCGACGAGATTGTCAAGGAAATTGAGAACTTTGAGAACAGACCTAATTCCAACCTGGACGAGACCGAAGTTATCAATCTTGGGAATTCAGAGAACGTCAAGGAAACACGCATCAACATTCATTTGTCGCCATCAGAAAAGAAGGAATACACAGAGTTTTTGAAGGAGTATGAGGACATATTCGCCTGGTCGTTTGATGACATGACCGGTCTAAGTACATCTATTGTGGCTCACAAACTGCCAACCAATCCAATGTGTCCACCGGTAAAGCAAAAGCTCAGAAAGTTCAAACCCGACATGAGTTTGAAAATCAAAGAAGAAGTTACCAAGCAGATCAACGCCAAAGTTCTCCGGGTAGTTGAGTACCCGACATGGTTAGCTAACATTGTACCTGTGCCGAAGAAGGACGAGAAGGTCAGAGTCTGTGTCGATTACCGGGATCTCAACCGGTCCAGTCCGAAAGATGACTTCCCTTTGTCAAATATACACATTCTGATGTACAACTGCGCCAAACATGAGTTACAGTCATTCATAGATTGCTTCGCTGGTTATCATCAAATTTGGATGGATGAAGAAGATGTTGAGCAATTGGCGTTCATTACGCCATTGGGAGTGTACTATTACAAGATGATGTCGTTCGGCCTTAAGAATGCAGGGGCCACCTACATGAGGACTATGACCACCATATTCCACGACATGATTCACAAAGAGATTGAAGTATATGTGGACGACGTCATTATCAAATCAAAGAAAGTTGCTGATCACATGGAAGATTTGAGGAAGTTCTTCAACAGGTTGAGAAAATACAATTTAAAGCTGAACCCTGCGAAGTATGCATTCAGAGTTCCTGCTGGGAAATTATTGGGGTTCATTGTAAGCCGCCGGGGAATATAATTGGATCCATCCAAAGTCAAAGCCATTCAAGAATTGCCACATCAGTCGATTCATAGCACAATCTACAGTCATTTGTGAACCGTTCTTCAAGATGCTAAAGAAGGATGCCGCAACCAAGTGGACCAAGGATTGTCAAAAAGCTTTTGACAAAATCAAGGAGTATTTGTCAACGCCGCCAGTTTTGGTACCGCCTGAGCCAGGTAGACCTCTGTTACTCTACCTTGCGGTACTGGATGAAGCTTTCGGTTGCGTTCTTGGGCAACATGACGAAACAGAAAGAAAGGAGCAAGAGATCTACTACCTCAGCAAGAAGTTCACCCCACATGAGGCCCGGTATTTTTTATTGGAACGCACTTGCTGTGCTTTGACTTGGGTCACCCAGAAGCTAAGGCACTACTTCTGTGCCTACACAACATACCTCATATCCAGGATGGATCCACTAAAGTACATCTTTCAGAAGCCCATGCCTACTGGAAAGCTAGCCAAATGGAAAATCTTGTTAAGCGAGTTCGACATTATTTACATAACTCAAAAGGCTGTCAAAGGACAGGCACTAGCAGACCATCTTGCTAAGAATCCTGTGGACGGAGAATACGAACCCCTGAAAACGTATTTCCCCGATGAAGAGGTATCATTCGTAGGAGAAGACATTGCAGAATCCTACGACGGTTGGAGGATGTTCTTTGATGGAGCAGCAAACTTCAAAGGGGTTGGTATTGGAGCAGTCCTGATATCAGAAACCGGTCAGCATTATCCGGTATCCGCAAAACTCAGATTTTTCTGCACCAACAATATGGCTGAATATGAGGCCTGCATCATAGGGCTCAACATGGCCATCGACATGAACGTCCAGGAGTAGTTAGTGATTGGTGACTCAGACTTACTGGTACACCAGGTACAAGGAGAATGGGAAACCAAGAATTCCAAGATATTGCCATATCTACATCATGTACAGGAGCTGAGAAAGAGATTCACAAAGGTAGAATTTCAGTATGTACCCAGAATCCAGAATGAGTTCGCTGATGCTTTGGCTACTCTGTCATCCATGATCCAGCATCCACATAAGAATTTTATTGATCCTATTCCAGTGAAAATCCACAATCAGCCCGCTTACTGTGCCCATGTCGAAGAAGAAGCAGACGGAAATCCTTGGTTCCATGATATCAAGGAGTACTTGGAAAAGAGAGAGTACCATGAGCTTGCAAATACCACTCAGAAACGCACACTTCGGAGATTGTCCAACAATTTCTTTCACAGCGGAGGAATCCTGTATAGGAGGACTCCCGATTTGGGGCTATTAAGGTGTGTTGACGCAAAGGAAGCATCAAAATTATTGGAGGAAATTCACGCAAGGACCTGCGGCCCACATATGAACGGGTTTGGTTAGCAAAGAAGATACTTCGAGCAGGTTATTTCTGGATGACCATGGAAACGGACTGCATCCAATATGTCCGAAAGTGCCACCGTTGTCAGGTACATGGGGATATGATAAAGGTACCTCCCAGTGAGCTTAATGCAACAAGTTCACCATGACCGTTCGCCGCCTGGGGCATGGACGTCATTGGACCAATCGAGCTTGCCGCCTCTAACAGACACGTGTTTATTCTGGTTGCCAGTGATTATTTCACCAAATGGGTCGAAGAAACATCCTACAAAGCAGTTACTAAGAAAGTCGTGGCCGATTTCGTCCGCGATCGCATTGTTTGTCGGTTCGGAGTTCCAGAGTCAATCATCACCGATAATGGCTCCAATCTCAACAGTGACTGATGAAAGCCATGTGTGAAACCTTCAAGATCAAATACAAGAACTCCACAACTTACAGACCTCGGATGAATGGATCCGTTGAGGCTGCCAACAAAAATATCAAAAAGATATTGAGAAAGATGATAGAAAAGCATAAGCAGTGGCATGAGAAGTTATCATTTGCTTTGTAGGGGTATCGCACCACAGTCTGCACGTCAACCGGGGCAACTCCTTATATGCTGGTTTATGGTACGGAAGCCGTTATTCCTGCCGAAGTTGAGATTCCATCTCTGAAAATCATACAAGAAGCTGAGCTCAGCGACGCAGAATGGGTAAGGAGCCGATATAAGCAACTTGCCCTTATAGACGGAAAGAGAATGAATGCAGTCTTTCATGGCCAATTATATCGGAACAAAAATGTTACGCCTCACAATATTACGTCGATGTTACGTCCAGCAGTACTGCATTACAATGATGTTACGCCTTACAGTACTACGTTATGATGTTGTTACGTTTCGCAGTATTAAATTACGATAATGTTGCACCCTGTAGTATTGTACGTTAGATTTGTCGAAAGGTAATTGACATCAGCCCAAGAAAAAGATTATTTGTAGATTATAAGGATTATGCTATTGCAAACAAGTTATGAGTAAATTCGTGAAGGATAAAGGGTACACAAATTAAAGAAAACGAGTTTCGTTGAAAGTGGCCAATTTGGGATAAAATACGGGTCAAGCGATAATACTCGATAATTATGAACTAGTACCATGCAAGGTACCATATGGCCGTGATAAAGTGATGTATAAAAAAATATCAAAAATAAGTAATATTTTTTTTTGGTAAATCGAGATAATTATTAATTATACGGGTAATTAGTTATTAATGATTTATGTGGAAGATTAACTAGTTAATTATAAAATTTTGGATTAGTCTTTTGAGTCCCCGACGTGGCAGCCTTACGTGATTAACTAAATGACTCACAATTGTTGCTGAAAGGTGGCAAAATAAAGTCTTAAACACAAGACACCACATTCTTCATTTACATGTAAAGACATGCTTAAAAGATTTGTATTTTGGCATTCTTTTAAATGCTCATTAGTTTTTATTGATCTCGTCATGACATCACTTGAATAAAGATACTCCAAGCTTGTCAGTAGTGATTATTTAGAAGGCATCTAATTCTGTGCTTTATTAACTTTATTAGTTGGCTTAAATACAAAAAGGCACGCTTATTGCCCTTGTGATAGCTAAATACTTTTGACATGTCTTCCTTACATGGAATTCTTGCTCTCCAGTGAATGTGTTGCTTGGGCAAACATTCATATTAGATGTTTGGAAAGAGAGTTTGCAGTTCGTGGAAGTCCTAGTTAACTTTACTACTGAGTCGCTATGAAGTTCATAAGGAGTGTTTTATCATATTTGTATATGGTGAATGATAACCCCCAGCTTCGCACATCTTCATTGATTTAAGAGAAGAAGATGTGCTTTTATTAATACTGTGGCCCACGATGGAGCACTTGATTTCATAGCGTCTTAAGCGACGTGAGATTTTACGATTCTAAGGAAGTACGGTGCAACCTTTCCCAAAAATATCATACGGAATTTTTCCTACTCCAGGTATGTTAAGGCTAAGCCTTTCTTTCATTTCGGCATGATCTCGTAATTACACGAGTTTGATAACGAGGCATAAAGAAAATTTTAATTTCCTGAATTTACGTATATTTGCTAGTCTCGCAAGTTCCAATATTCTCTTTATCAGGACTTCATATTCATTTTATCAGGACTTCATATTCATTTTATCAGGACTTTATATTTATTTGAATGTTGTCTTATTCCAGTCAAGAGAGCAGAGAGTCTATATATACAGTATTACAGTATTTTCATTACCATCGAGCTATAATCGATGGGCAGGCCCCTATTGAGCAACCTCTGATCAGATGGTAAGTTATATGCCGAGCCTACTGTGGCTGAGCGCGTATGAGCGAGCCCAGTTGGTCGAGATACAGAGCCTAGTATGGCCGAGCGCCTATGAGCGAGCCTACTACGACAAAGCAGTTATATATATATTTACCGAGCCTTATAGGGCCGGACAACTATTTTATTATTACATTGAGAGAATTGAGTCAGTATCAGCAAGTAAGCATACCATCAGATTACCTTTGACTTACAGCTACCTGTAGTTGCTATATTATCATTTTAGTTTCAACTTTCAGTATATTGCCTTACATACTCGGTACATTATCTGTACTGACGTCTTTTTGTGGGGACGCTACATTCATGCTTTCATGTATAGATAATCAGTTTGACGAGCCTTCATAGTAGACGAGATTGACATTCAGCGAAGGATCGGTAAGACTCCACTTCATTCGGAGTGCAGCCGAGTCTATGAGTCATCGTGTCAGAGTTTTTCTACAGACTTATGGGTAGGCCAGTACCCTGTCCTATTTGATTTCAAATAATCTTAGAGGCTTTGGAGACAGAGGTTCATTTTGTACTATATGTCAGAGGCCTTGATGGACCATATGTATTCATGTTTTAAGAAAAATGATTCATTAATACAACGTTTTCCCACTTATAGTTATACATTACGAGTTGTGGCCATGTTTGCCCATGATAGTTGCAGAAGAAAAATGAGTTATAGAGTGGTTCGCTCGGGTCGGGTTCCAGCCACGCCACCCTAGTTTTGGGGCGTGACAAAGTGGTATCAGAGCAGTTCTGTCCTAGGGAGTCTACAAGCCGTGTCTAGTAGAGTTTTTTTTATGGGTGTGTCGTGCACCACACTTATAATCAGGAGGCTACAGGGCATTTAGGATTGTCACTCTTTCTTCTTATTCTAGATCGTGTGGTAGAGCTCACTCATAAGAATTCAAATTCCTAACTTCTATTTTATTCGTAATAAGATGATACATATATTCAAAAAGACGGTCGGTAAGAGATATAGCTGTGGAAGTGTTGAAGTTAGATGAACTCAATTTTGCATTATGCTTATGATAAGTAAATGTGAGATCTTAGGCAGAACGGGCGTATACTAAAAGGTGTAAGGTTCTTGATAAGAAGTTTTAAGGCAAGAATACCTATCCACTCTTACGGTAAAAAGGAATAACAGAATCGGAAGGTAGACACAAGTTTCAGCAAGTAAAAGAAGCAAGGTGAAGACGGGTACGAGGTACCAAATTAATAAATATTATCATTATTTACCATTCAGGAAGGGAGATATGAACATTTTGAGTTACCTAAATAGTGACATATGTACGTACTATCGACCACACCGATCTCAGTTATGCCCTATGAGAGCAAACAGATATAGTTTAAGAGAAGGACGGGTTATCAAGATCCGTCTGGGATTAGAGTAACCCAAAATATTGGATGGATTGGTAAATTTAGTTGACATTTCCGAAGGATATTGCGAATGTGCTAATAGATCTCCTTGTGAGACACCGAGATGGTGCACACTAAAATAGTACAGCTCGATATTAGTACTACAAAGACAGGAACTGGAAACCTTGAAGGGATAAATATTACCTTAGTATGGCTCCCGTCCCTAGTAGAGGGAGAATGTTAGGCATTCCGTAGAGCTAGTAAATGGAGCAAGGGAAGGTAAAAAGCGAAAGAATGTCTTGTTAAAGTTTTCAGGATAAAATGATAAATAGAAATATTAGTAGGGAAGTACGAAGAGGGATAATGAAGCATTATAAGTGAGATGTGATACATGGATGGCAACAGTAAAGTGTTACAGAATCTGTAGTCAAATGAAGAAAGAGACGGTAGGTGATGGGCCTTAAGAGAACAAGAGAGTATAGGCCATAAAGTCATATCCTCACTTCGAAAAATAAGCTCGTGACTCTAACACAACTACCGGAAGGAAAGGTTAGACCCCAGAATAATAGAAACCAGTTTGGATTGGTGAACACGTTAAACTAAAAATGAATTAGGAATTGAGTGATTTGATAATGGTTGGAATCACGAGAATTTCAAATTGCGTTATGAAAATAATAGAATGGACAACAGAAGAAGATTCATGAGAAATTCAGAGAATGTTCATTCAGGAAGACACTTCCCTAAAGCAAGCAATATGAGAAAAGTTAAGCTTAGGGGAGGGACTATATGTTCCAGTTACACTAAGTGTCACCCTCGTGAGTAAGGAAATTTGTTATCCTTGGTACAGAAGGATTACCACAAGGTGAGTAAGGGTCATCGATGATGTGAAAAGACGCCAAATATGAAGAGGTAAAACATTTATATGTAGATCATCGTAGCACCAAATGTTAATACTTCCCTAAAGGGGGGAATATGGAGTGGTGTGCCATGAAGTCAGAATTAAGTAGTGCTAGTAATCATGGAATGGTAAAGGAAGAATGTGATAAAAATGAGAAAGGGATGAGATTGTATTTATCCAAATGTTACAAATATGCTATGATTCCAGAACGTTATGTAAGCACGACGTCAAGAAAAGGAAGTAGGTTCATGCCCGGGATGTTATTGATAGATAAGGAGCAAGTACGTAAGGTAGGTTAAGACAAGGAAATAACCCAAGAAAGATTACGTGGAATATGGATATAAGAATGGGCCGACGAGTAGTTAGTAGTTGATTCAATAAAAGCCTAGTCATGACTAGACAAGAAGTTAAAGACAAATCAGGAGATCATACAAGATAAATACTGTAAACCCCAACATGGAGAATTCAGCCTCGCAGTAATGTCATTATAATACTTGAGATATATTCAAATAGGAGTCGGGGTAGTTAAAGGTACCATATGAGTGCTACGAGGATAAAAGAAAGTGCCACTGGGAAGAAAATCAAAATATCAATTCAGAAGCAACCACACAAGCACAAGGATACAGAGGCAAGCAACTACAGATGATTATAGGCAAGGAATGACATCAAAAGGGCCGTAATAAGCTCATAGCTTTACGAGAGTCAAGGGTTCTCCCTAAGTACTACAACAAAAGACTAGCTGAGGAAATAAGAAGGAAGGTTTCAACCTAAGATCAGTGACCTAAAGAGGAAGTAAACTTATAACAACAGTCTCACAACAATGTTGTATGCACTCCATAAGGAAGTGGCACATACCGATGCTAATGGACGGGATGTAATAAGAAGTGATATTCAAGGTGATATGAGTTGTATGGGATTCCAATATGTATGGGCACTAAGATAAGTTAAGTATGCACCCAACAAGTGGCAAAACGACCAAGAAAAGTAATTGTTTACGTTTAAAGAAAGCTGAAAAGGAATAGAGGGAATTATTCGATCAATAATCCAGAGTTAGTTACATTATGAACGCACTTAAAAGTTCAGAGTATTATCCATGCAGCCTATATGTTGACAATCATACGGTCGTAGGAGACCCTGATATAAGTTAAAAGAAAGAATTGAGTCTAGGTCATAAACAAGGGATTACATTGTTAGATGATGGTATTACGGATATTACATATCGTCTATGAAAGACTAAAGTAATAACTAATACCATGAGCCGCGGATCGGAAGATAGGTTAAGCCTACATAAAGGTTGATCAGAAGGAAGAGGAAACTAAAGAGTTATATCAACAAAGTAAATCAGGAGTCTGATTATTGGACCAAAAATAAAATAAAATTTATAGACATCATGAGTCAGAACATTGCAGAATCACTTTTAACATCAGAGGTACAAAAGAGATAGTAGAACAACCATATTCTATAATGGCCCTACGTTAGAGACAGTTACTAAAGTACTGGCCTCATAAGAAGTCAGTATGAAGCTCCCACTGGATTGTGTATGCACCAAAGGGGCAAGTGTTATAATAGAGCATCAAGTTGTGGATGTGAATTATACCTATGTGGAAGGGAGGTCATGAAAGAGATAGAAGATATGATGCCAGATTTTAAGGTAAGTAAGGTAAAGGTGAACAACGTACGAGATACCCAAATGTAAAAGGTTTTGAACAATTCATACTTCGGATAGAAGGCTAGAAGCGCGGGGATTCAGTATCCAGGAATGTTAGTGGCATCTCCAGTAGCATGTCTTCAAGCCTATGGGTTCTAGGTATCGAAAATCCCGACTAAGAGAATAAAGAAGAGTTATTTAGAGACCATGTGATGTCTCACTTGACGTTCCCAAAATGACATAAGGAAATCTATGATGCAAGGAAGTTGTAAGGTTGCAAGTAATATAAATAGAGATGTGTAGGTCGCAAGCTATAACAAAATGGATAAGTCCTCAGGATTAAGCCCATGAAAATAAGTAGAGCATATGGTTTCTCTAAGTTATACAAAGCTCACTGTACCCTGAATTAACTCAAAGAAGTCTAAGACTAATAACATTTAGCAGAGAGGGAATGATTCCCTGTTAATAGAATGAGGGTGTAATTATTATAGACAAAGGATGACATTTGGGCCTGCGATTGAGTAATGATCTGACGAAGAAAAGAAAGAGATATCATGAATTGGACAAGATTAAAATACCCACGCAAGGTGAATCATTTGGGATGCTGTGAGATACAGTTATGAAAGCAGGGTATTTCCCCAGGTGGATCAATCTAATCAAATCAGATGTTCCCCGATAAAACGTGAATCCTAGCGGTGATATTACATAAAAGGTTAAGTTATCACGGGTGGATTATGGATCAAAATTGAGGTGAATCAAAAATGGATAGATAAAAGTTATAAAGTATGAGAGAAGATTAGCCCGTCATTCTTAAGATGAATAGTAATGTGGAAGCATTAGAGGACATAAATTTATACGTGTGGGATAACTAATGAAACTAACGTGGGATTTGGTAACAGACCTCGGTAACAAGAAATCGAGGTAAGAGTTATGGTATAATATGACCTACGTAGATGCAGTAAAGTCATACGAATGGATAACCAGGTCTATAAAATAAAATATTGCAATATTTGTAAGTTCGACAAAATACCGAGCGAAGAACTTCATGATTGGCTAAAAGCTAGAGGAAAAAGGAGAGGAGAGTCGCATAGGCACACTTACAAGGTCAATATCATAGAAGCTGCATGATGGAAGGTAGCAACAATTACGAGATAGGAAGGAATTCGAAAACAAGTCATGGCGTGGGAAAGAGGCCTAAAGGGGGGAATGCCCTGGCCTTAGGAATTATTCACAGAACAACTGCCTAAATGGCAAAGAGAGTATTAAGATATTCACAAGAGCTATAAGTTATGAAAATGATAAGAGCGTCAGTCAACATTCGAGGAAGAATGTTCCAAAGGGGGGAATGATGTTACGCCCCACAATATTACGTCGATGTTATGTCCAGCAGTACTGCATTACGATGATGTTACGCCTTGCAGTACTACGTTATGATGATGTTACGTTTCACAGTATTAAATTACGATAATGTTGCACCCTGTAGTATTGTACGTTGGATTTGTCGTAAGGTAATTGACATCAGCCCAAGAAAAAGATTATTTGGAGATTATAAGGATTATGCTATTGCAAACAAGTTATGAGTAAATTCGTGAAGGATAAAGGGTACACAAATTAAAGAAAACGAGTTTCGTTGAAAGTGGCCAATTTGGGATAAAATACGGGTCAAGCGATAATACTCGATAATTATGAACTAGTACCATGCAAGGTACCATATGGCCGTGCTAGAATGATGTATAAAAAAATATTAAAAATAAGTAGTTTATTTTTGTGGTAAATCGAGATAATTATTAATTATACGGGTAATTGGTTATTAATGATTTATGTAGAAGATTAACTAGTTAATTATAAAATTTTGGATAAGTCTTTTGAGTCCCCAACGTGGCAGCCTTACATGATTAACTAAATGACTCACAAATGTTGCTGAAAGGTGGCAAAATAAAGTCTTAAACACAAGACACCACATTCTTCATTTACATGTAAAGACATGCTTAAAAGATTTGTATTTTGGCATTCTTTTAAATGGTCATTAGTTCTTATTGCTCTCGTCGTGACATCACTTGAATAAAGATACTCCAAAGCTTGTTAGTAGTGATTATTTAGAAGGCATCTAATTCTGTGCTTTATTAACTTTATTAGTTTGCTTAAATACAAAAAGGCACGATTATTGCCCTTGTGATAGCTAAATACTTTTGACATGTCTGCCTTACATGGAATTCTTGCTCTCCAGTGAATGTGTTGCTTGGGCAAACATTCATATTAGATGTTTGGAAAGAGAGTTTGCAGTTCGTGGAAGTCCTAGTTAACTTTACTACTGAGTCGCTATGAAGTTCATAAGGAGTGTTTTATCATATTTGTATATGGTGAATGATAACCCCCAGCTTCGCACATCTTCATTGATTTAAGAGAAGAAGATGTGCTTTTATTAATACTGTGGCCCACGATGGAGCACTTGATTTCATAGCGTCTTAAGCGACGTGAGATTTTACGATTCTAAGGAAGTACGGTGCAACCTTTCCCAAAAATATCATACGGAATTTTTCCTACTCCAGGTATGTTAAGGCTAAGCCTTTCTTTCATTTCGGCATGATCTCGTAATTACACGAGTTTGATAACGAGGCATAAAGAAAAATTCTTATTCCTGAATTTACGTATATTTGCTAGTCTCGCAAGTTCCAATATTCTCTTTATCAGGACTTCATATTTATTTGAGTATGGTCTTATTCCAGTCAAGAGAGCAGAGAGTCTATATATACAGTATTACAGTATTTTCATTACCATCGAGCTATAATCGATGAGCAGGCCCCTATTGGGCAACCTCTGATCAGATGGTAAGTTATATGCCGAGCCTACTGTGGCCGAGCGCGTATGAGCGATCCCAGTTTGTCGAGATACAGAGCCTAATATGGCCGAGCGCCTATGAACGAGCCTACTACGGCAAAGCAATTATATATATATATATATATATACCGAGCCTTATAGGGCCGGACAACTATTTTACTTATTACATTGAGAGAATTGAGTCAGTATCAACAAGTAAGCATACCATCAGATTACCTTTGACTTCCAGTTACCTGCACTTGCTATATTATCATTTTAGTTTCAGCTTTAAGTATATTGCCTTACATACTCGGTACATTATTCGTATTGACGTTATTTTATTGGGGACGCTGCATTTATGCCTGCAGGTATAGATAATCAGTTTGACGAGCCCTCATAGTAGATGAGATTGGCATTCAGCGAAGGATCGGTAAGACTCCACTTCATTCGGAGTGCAGCCGAGTCTATGAGTCATCGTGTTAGAGTTTTGCTACAGACTTATGGGTAGGCCAGTACCCTGTCCTATTTGATGTCAAATAATCTTAGAGGCTTTGTAGACAGAGGTTCATTTTGTACTATATGTCAGAGGCCTTGACGGCCCATATGTATTCATGTTTTAACAAAAATGATTCATTAATACAACATTTTCCCACTTATAGTTATACAGTACGAGTTGTGGCCATGTTGGCCCATGATAGTTGCAGAAGATAAATGAGTTATAGAGTGGTTCGCTCGGGCCAGTTCAGCATCGGGTTCCAGCCACGCCACCCTAGTTTTGGGGCGTGACAAGAATGACCAGAGCCTTCAACAAGAAAGTCAAGCCGAGACGATTCACACCAGGGCAATTGGTGCTAAAGGAAATCTTTCCACATCAAGACGAAGCCAAAGGGAAATTCTCCCCCAACTGGCAAGGCCCGTACATGGTTCATAGAGTGCTGACAGGAGGAGCACTTATACTTGCAGAAATGGACGGAGAAGTCAGGTCGAAGCCGATCAACTCAGATGCAGTCAAGCGCTACTATGTGTAACTCTTTATGCTTTTCTCAAATGATGTAACTGCACTACGCCTGACCTGATTCCCGTTTAAGAGGGGATACGTAGGCAGCTTATGGGTTCGGTCACATTTCAATAAAAATTTCATTTCCCCCACGAATGGAAACTAGGACAGAAATGTGAGGAGGGACCTCAAAATTCCGGAGCAAGTCCAGCCCAAGCTCCGCACGGGCATCAGCCAGAAGCATTCACCCATCAAATTGGGGCAAAAGTTTGAGGAGGACCCTCAAAATTCCGTAGCAATAGAGGTTGCAATGTCTTAAACCGCGTCGTGGTCTTCGGTTCATCCAAAGAAAATTATTTTAAATTATATGTTATATTTGTATAAAACCATGCATATTTATTTCTCGAAACAGCTTGTTTAGCAATGCTACCCCTGTGATACAAACAAAGTTATCATTATCAAGCAAACAGGCCAAGCCAAGCCAAGCCAGCGAGGATGCGAACTAACCCTCCCCTTTATAGAACTCACGATTTTTCTTTGGATGCAGGCACAAAGACGACGAAATCCCAAAACATATTATTATCCCCCGCAGGACATATGTCTCTCAAAGACACGCTCTCAAACTTGTCACACATGCCGACGCTTATTATCATCGCAAAACAACGCTTCATTCGCAACAATCATATCGCTGCAGTTTATCATCAGCTAAGAACCCTTACTGTCATGCTATTTCCTTCATTGCATAAGGCTACCATTTTGCCTTCTGGGGTTCCATGCTAACTCCCCCTGCATTTATCTCCTGCATTGCATAAGGCTACCATTCTGCCTTCCGAGGTTCCACGCTACCTCCCCCTGCATATTATTTCCTGCATTTCATAAGGCTACCATTCTTCCTTCCAAGGTTCCATGCTACCTCCCCCTGCATTTTATTTCCTGCATTGCATAAGGCTACCATTCTGCCTTCCGAGGTTCCACGCTACCTCCCCCTGCATATTATTTCCTGCATTTCATAAGGCTACCATTCTTCCTTCCAAGGTTCCATGCTACCTCCCCCTGCATTTTATTTCCTGCATTGCATAAGGCTACCATTCTGCCTTCCGAGGTTCCACGCTACCTCCCCCTGTATTTTATTTCCTGCATTGCATAAGGCTACCATTCTGCCTTCCGAGGTTCCACGCTACCTCCCACTGCATTTTATTTCCTGCATTGTATAAGGCTACCATTCTGCCTTCCGAGGTTCCACGCTACCTCCCCCTGTATTTTATTTCCTGCATTGCATAAGGCTACCATTCTGCCTTCCGAGGTTCCATGCTACCTCCCATCTACTTTTTCGAAGCAACCACCTCTCATGACATTACTTATTCTTGCTTCCTTTCAGGCTAAGATCTGCCCCTTTTTTTCTTTTGCAAATCGCAAGACTAAACTCTGTCTCGTTAGCATCATACTACTGCATCCTTCATGGGCTGAAATATCGCCAACTTGTCCAAGGGCGTCATCGTTCAGAGGCACCATCTTCATGGCCCGAGAACATCATTTCATGGCCCGAGGATCTCTTTTATTCAACTTGCATATCATTATTCAAAGGCATCATGATTCGGAGGCACCATCCTTATGGCCCGAGAACATCATTTCATGGCCCGAGGATCTCTTTTATTCAACTTGCATATCATTATTCAAAGGCATCATGATTCGGAGGCACCATCCTTATGGCCCGAGAACATCATTTCATGGCCTGCGAATCCCGCATCAAGCGATTCATGGCCCAAGACATCATGGTCTAAGGACATCATCCTTAATTGTCCAAAGACAGCCTTCATAGTTCGACAGGAACCTACGTCATGTTTATATTGCGCACAATATACGCTTGTTATTTATTTGCAGGTAACCCGGCCGGGACAGCCAGCTAGGCAGGAACGAACCGCTCCGGTTCACCAAACGACCCCGTAGGACCTTCCTATTTCTATCTTACCTCGCACGTTGCGTCCGTCCTTGTAAAACGTCATCAGTATACTTTACCGGTGATTCCGGAATTACATATGGCCTGATTCCTGTAAAACCAGGGATATGTAGGCAGCTCAGAAGCCAGGGTGCGGCCTGAATCTTTCATACTGCTTCTACTCGGTCAAAATTTGCCATCATGTCTTTACCCAACAACTCTTTCATCCTTCCCGGGTAAAGAGGGGCAGCTGTTGATACCCAATTTTTCCCAAATTATTTTTCAAACTTGCATATAAGCTTTCAAAATCACTCTTTAAAATAATGAGTATTTTTCCCTATTTTATTAAATTATTTTCATGTTTATTCAATATTTTATATTTAAATAATTATTCATAAATTATGTTACAAGTAATTTCAAAAATGTTTCCCAGCTCAGTATGCCATTTTTCTCCATTAGAATCCAATTATTTCACAAATTAGCCAATTGGGTCTCGTTTAATTTTTAATTACAGTGATTTTACAATTATAGCCCGATTGAATACTGTGTATTGTTTTAATTCGAAATTTATGCATTTTTTACACTTAATATTATTTAATTACTGTAGTTTCACCTATTTAAACTTAATTTCATTTTTTATAAAATTATTACCTATTTTTACTAATCATTTATCTACCTTTTATGGGTATTTAACAATTAGCCCCCTTTTATTTGAAACATAGCCAAAATTATACCCAACCCATCTGATTTCATTAACCCAATTAACCCCAGCCCAAACCCAATTCCATCCCCGGCCCAACCCCGAATCAATCTAAGTCGTTGATCAAATTAGATCAACGGCCCAGATTTTCCTTACCTTAATTAATTCAAACGACCCCCCTCACCAACCCCTCATTTCTGTCCAGACCCTTCATCTCTATATCTCCCATCTCTCTCTCTCTCTCTAAGTCTCTAGAGACTTCTGTCTCTCCGTCTCCGATAAAGCTCCTCTACCTTCTTCCGGCCATCTCCGACCACCATCCTTTCGACTACAAGCCTCCATGATGTCTCCTCATTCATCTCTAAAGCCCTCGAGGGTCTGGGCCCTGCCGACTTGCACCTGGGGCTCCTGATTTGGTTGTTTCTGGCCTCTCCGGTGGGGTTTTGGACATGACCACGCCATATCCACCACGATCTTTGAGTTTCACGGCAAGTTCTCCGGTTATCTCTAATTCTCCCTGAAAACCTAAGTTTTGCCTAATCCTCTTAGATCTCTGGTATTTTAACGATTCGAGCCTATTTCTTTATGTTTTACATTGTTCTTGACTCGGTCTTTAAGAATCTTCAATTCTTAAACGTTTTACTTCCTTTTTTAAAACTGGGGTTTCTCAGAACCTTTTTACGCTTGTTTTAAACTGAGTTTCTCCTTGCTTTTAAGTCTGTTCTCTGCATCATGATGATTATGTGATTTTACTGTCTTTTATCTTGCTTGTGTTAAAGACCCTAATTTTCTCTAGACTTCTATGTTTGGTTATGTATATTGGCATGACTGCTTGTTTCTCTTTGCTTAAGTTTCTGTGGTTATCTGCCTCAAACATGTTTACTAAGTCCTATCAGCTTAACGCATACCACCACTATGTGCTTATATCTATCTCGATTGCTCAGACTTGCATCTTTCTACAAGCACTTGTTTAACCTGCTTGCTCACTATGTCTGGTCATTCTTGTCTATTTATATGATGAATATAGAATTGTGGCTCCTTCTTTGATTGATTCTGGATTCCATATTTTGGAGTTTCATTGACAAGTTTTCCTTCAAACCCTCAATCTCTATTCAAAATTAACTGATTCGCCTGTGGTACTTTATTCTTATCGCCTATTTCCTTAATTAGAATATTTTTTAACTTAGCCTTGATCGTTTACTCTGTACTTAATAAACTTTGATCCTTTCCTTATTTAGTCTTCTGCTACTTTATTTTACCTTATATGCTATATGTCTTACCGTTTGAGTTTTTAAATCCCTTGACTTAAGGGAACCGTGTCTTAATTTTCACACTGATTGATTCTGACTCATTTTATTACCAGGCCATTGTGATTCTTACCATACTTTGCTACTCGTTTTTCAACTATAAAAAGCCTTAGTGGTTCACAAACACAGGGACAGACTTGTGATTAAGAACTCTCTCTCACATTAAAGCTCTCTGCTCTATTATTTTAGTCTTTTGTTCTTGATTACTGTTAGCCAGCTATAAGCCTAGAATAACCATTGTGCCCTTTCTCTTGCTCTTTCATTCTGCTTGCTTCCTTTTCTCTGATATGTCCTACTTTTAATTTTAACGTTTCACCAACAACATGATTTTCTACTTGCTTCAATTCTTATTGTTCTTAATCTGTTTCTACTTATGGTTCTTCTGTGAAACCTGTAATTAGAATACACTCAGCATGTTATTATCCCCTTGTCATGTGTGTTTTGGGCATATCTATTATTTGATTTCACAATTGTGTTATACCTCAATCCCCTGACCCTCTCTATGTGACTCCTTTATGGCTGGTTTATGGCTATGACAGAGTAAGCAATCTCTGAGCATGTCCAAACCATTCCTAGATACTTATTTGAATTGTTACAGTTTTATGTTCTACATGTCCCCACTCCCATTGATCCCTGCTTGTAGTATCTGAACCTGTTGTGATTCTGTGTGTACTTTAAATGTTATTCTAGACTACTGCTTACCTGTCTCCTCTAAAAAAGAAACTTTTTTTTTTCAAACTGACTCCTTGGTTTATGAACTCTCTTTCAAACCCTTCTATTTTTCAAACTCACTTCTGGCACTTCACACTATTCCTAGAAACTTAGGTTCCACCCCCTCAGTGCGTCGAACATGCTTGCCATGCATTAGAAGCCATGTTTAGGTTGTTTACTTCAGCATCTCTACCATACTCATGTTTATCTAAAAACTCCTGTTCACAGTTAAATAACTATAAAGACAGTTGCTACAATGTTATTGCCTTTGCATTTTCACAATTAACACATCTAGAAGTCTTGTCTTAGGTTTCATAATAACAGTCAAGTATCAATGTGTGTATTAGATACCATGTTACCCTAGGATCTACTTTCAACATGTTTATCTCACGTTTTTATGTTAAGTACTCTGCTGAACATCTAGAAAGGCACGTACTAGGTTTAATCACGCCCTTGTATTGCCTGTGTATCTGATAACCTCGCTGAAATATGTTCAATGGTTGGAAAAATGTTTTTCTGCATTTTAACTAATTCCGGTTTCATGCTTAATATCCTATTTGCGTGCTCAGATACCATACCCATAAGATTTTTGTTCTCACCACGTCTTTTAAAATCAAGTTTAAAGACTTGCATTTCCACTGATTTTGTAAAATAAATAGTCAGTATACCTATTCGGACGCCTAGGCAAACCTTAGGCCTAATACTTATTAAAACCAAAATCAACTGTTTTATGTATTGCATGTATCAACATGGTCTTCACAACCAATCCCCCTTTTCCGAAACCCCTTAGAACTTTGTTGTTTGTTATCACCCTCAACTCATGCTTTGCTTAATGAACTGCTGGATTTTCAAAACATTTACCCTTTTTCTGAAATATGTACCAAATCCTTCTGTTTATTTAAATCCCTGCTCTGCTTTCAAACTACTGGTTTCTAAAATTATTCACTCACTCCCCTTTTACTAAAATTCATTTAAACTACTGACCCCTGCTCTGTTTTGAACTACTAGATTTCCAAAATCAGTCACTCCCTTCTGTAAATCACTCTGCTTATTTTTTTAAATCCTGCCTTGCCTTCAAATTACTGAGTTTTCAAATCATTCTTTCCCTTTGCTAAAACTCATTGAAACCTACTGTTTTCATACTCAAACTTCTTGTTTTAAGTTCTGACTTTGAGACCTTTAGTGTGTTTGAGACGTGCCATCTTACGTGTTTATTTGTGGAGGGATGTATGAGCCCCTTAACTGTTTATGTGAATCCCTTACGTGCGAGCCCTAATTGTTTTATTTGTCTCTTAGAATTTTACCTTTGAAACCTAGGGGTTCATCACAGTACTCATCTTGTAGGATTAGCAGTCCTAAACACCCTCCGGGACATATAGAATGGGACGGGTAATGGCACGCAATAAGCTTTCGTGACCAACACACGCGTTTCTAAATGCCTTTGTGGGGTGGAAAGGGTAGAATACGGATATGATGACCGGTGCGCTAATACCACGTGTAGCTCTAACTATCGGGTATTGCATTGATGTGATCCGTATTACTTCAAACCTAGGATAATTCTCTCAAATGTTTTACCCTAATGTTATTCCAAAACCTTTAATAAAGATTTTATACTTGTTTGAAATCCGCTCTTACATGTGCCTTGTTTGCTATTTGTTTATCGTCCAAATTCACAGAACTACTTGGCTGGGACCCACAATTGTGGATCTTGAGGGGTGCCTAACACCTTCCCCTTAGGATAACTTCAAGCCCTTACCCAATCTCTGGTAATGCAAACTAGTTTATGAGTTAGTTATTCTAGGTGCCCTAACGCACCATAAAATCGTTAGGTGGCGACTCTTCCTTAAACCTTTTCCTTTAAGGAGTTGTCCAGAATGTCATGAAACCCGATCTCCGCGTACATAACCCGTGCGAGGAAAAAGGGGGGCGCGACAACCATTGGTGCATTTTGTTTTAAGATTGTCTTTTTATTTATTTATACTCTTTCATTATATTTTCGCACGAAAAAACCCGACCAAAGTTGGTCGGTTTTTAAAATGACCGACCAAATTAACCGACCTATTTTGGTCGGCTTTTTTAATATTAATTTTTATTTATTTTCCCCTTTTTTGCGCCAAAGAAAACTTACCAAAGTTGGTCGGTTTCTTAAAAAAAAATTAAAATTAAAAAAATTGAAAAAACGATTAACTTTGGTCAGGTTTTGGTCAATTTTGTTTACCGAATTTCTAGTAGTGTGAGTGGGATCGAGCCCGAACCCTCACTAGAAGTTGTTCATAGGGCCGAACCAGTACCGGAGAGGCCAAACGAGAATGAATCGGGGACTAACCCCGCCATTATGAAAATGCTCGAGGAGCTCACAAAGCAAATTGAATCAGGGAGAAAAAGATTGAAGAAAATGACAAAAAGGTAGATACGTATAACTCCCGAGTTGACCAAATATCGGGGGCACCACCGATTCTGAAGGATTTGGATTCGAAGAAGTTCATACAAAATCCTTCCACCCCCTCCCCCTCCCAAGTTTAAGGGTTTAGAAATTATAAAGTTTAGGGGATCGAAATTTTATGGTTTCAAATGTTTAGCGGTTCGAAAATTTATGAAATTTATGGGTTCGGAAGGTTGTTGGTTCGAAAGTTTATGGTTTCATGTTTATTGTATCTAAAAGAACTCTTGAGAAGTTCTTTTCCTTAATTTGCGTACCAAACATCGGAAAATGAATAAAATTACTACTTGTTTTCCAAGAAAAATATTTCCGTTATACCAAATATTCCTATTATGTCAATGCCAATTGAATCAATGTTATTAGCTGTGAATTTGAACTTTTTGATATTTTCTGTTTCTTGGGATGATATGATGGGTCAATCATTTGCTTCAATGGTTCCAACACACACCCCATATTTACATCCAATTTCATAATAGTCTATCTTCCATCTCAAAAGTAATTAAGACGGTGCAAAAATTGTTAATCTTGAAAAGTGGAAGTTCGTGATTGCGAATTGTAGGACTCCTACTATTATACCGTCCAACGAGATTATCCAAAAAAATTCTATCATCAAACACCCATCAGCTCTCACCGGTTTACTTGAACAAAAAAGAACTGGGAAAAAACGAATTTTTAAAACCTAGAATAAAAAATGCACTTTTTTTGTGTGTATTTGTCAATTCTAAACAATAGGCACCAAGATGTTAATCAAGTTATTCACGAGTCCTGAAACAGACCCTGGACCGGCTGTGTTCAGGTTCAGGAAGCCAAATAATAAGTATATATTTCTCAAGTTATATGCCTCAAGCTTTAGAACATCACTTATCACTTTTAGGATTACTCGCAAATTTAGCAAGGTTAAACTGAAACGAATCGAGGGAGAAAGGGAGAGAGGAAATGAAAGATTTAGTAAGTAGATTTGCTGGCCCAAAAATAGAGTTTAACATAAATACACTTGCTACACTATCATAAGATTAATTTAACTTGCGTTAGTTTCAACATATCAAAATTCCACTTTTCGTCGAGGAGTGTTGCATGAATATATCTTTTGGGTGACATGACATAGAAAGACCTTATTATGAGTTTAGGTTATATGCACTAATGGTTTAAAAAATATTTATACAATCAAATCACTTATTAGAACAAATAAATCTATTCATTAACATTAGTAATCTAGTAAAATAGTAGCAAGTAGCTTGCTGTATGGGTCAAAACTAAGTCGAATTTATTCACAACATCCAAGAATCCTTTGTCTATCTTCATAGTCTATTGTCACGCGATACTGTCAGAAGAAAGAATCATCCAAATCGTCTAATATTTGGGTGACAAATTTCTTCTTATTACATTTAATGTCATTACTCACATTTATTTCATATTTTTATCATCACATTCATTGACAATCATTGAACTCTTACTTTACACTCACTGATCTATACACGGTCCCATATCATTGAGATACTCAAACTTCGGATCTTGGATTTATTATATTTAACTAGGATTCATCCATTATCTTTTCATTAACATAGTTTAACAAAAAGGCTTAACACTTTTTGGTCAAACAATTTGGCGCCGTCATTGAACTCTTACTTTACACTCACTGAACTATACACGGTCCCATATCATTGAGATACTCAAACTTCGGATCTTGAATTTATTATATTTAACTAGGATTCATCCATTATCTTATCATTAACATAGTTTAACAAAAAAGCTTAACACTTTTTGGTCAAACAATTTGGCGCCGTCTGTGGGGAATTCCTAGTTAAAGTTTTTTAGTTTCTCCTAGATCTAAGAAAGAAAAAACAACAACAACAAAGCTTTCTTTTCTTGTTTGCATTAGCTAACAATGGCAGGAAAAGGTGAGGAAAGACTGAAAGCAGTGATGGGCGTCTCTGCTAACCTCCTAGGCACCATCAACGAGTTTGACAGAGAGGACGAGGAGATGTGACACCAAGCGCCTCACCCAGGTGACGCGACTCACCTCCCAACATAGGAGTGTAACCGCCTCTCATGAGAAGGAGGCCTCTACGTCCAAAACGCAGGAGGAACCGTCGGCGATGAAAATATTATTGGAGGCATAGCTGACAAGTACTCTGAACAATATACTCAACAAACCCGCTCAAGAGACGAGTAGGAACACCACACGAGTTGATACCACAACGACCATCAACAAGAAACACACCTCTCCCATAGAAGGTATCTCTCACATTGTTGTTGATGCAGGTAATGACGCCCTCAAGGCTATCCTGAAGAAAATGGAAGAAATGGAGAACGAGAATAAAGCACTCCGCGACCAAATGAGGGAACACCAAGAAAGGGTCGATAAGATACCTAGCGCCCCGAAACTTCTTCCAAAGAGGGACGTCAGTCGGTTCGTAGAACAACCATACAGTGAGGAGGCAGCTCCACATGCCATAAGCAAAACCTTAAAAATGCCACTGTATTTAAAAATATATGACCGCACAACGGACCCTGAGGACCATATCATTTATTATGTCACTACGGTAAAAGGCAACGACCTCTCAAAAGAACAAGTACTATCAATATTGCAGAAAAAGTTCGCGAAACCCTAACCGGGGAACCTTAACATGGTACTCACAATTACCAGCACGTTCCATAGTAATGTTCGAGGAAATGGCCGACAAGTTTGTCACCGCCCGTGTAGGGGAGAAGAAAGCAGAAGCCTGGGTGAGTGATATATTCGCCATCAGACAATCGCCTGCCAAAGGGCTCAAGGGCTTCCACACTCGGTTCAACAGAGTGAGAATGAGCCTGTCCAACATGTCAGAGGGAATGGTAGTGGCGACTTTCCAGAATAGGTTAAATCGGAGCGGGTCGAGGGCAGCCAAAACACTATTAAGCGGACTCAAGAAGTACCCTCCCACCACATGGGAAGAAATACACAACGCCTACTGTGTTGAGGTAAGAGCGGACGAGGACGACCTGAATGACCCAACTCAAAGATTAACATCAGTCCAAATGGAATCGAGGAAGGATCGTTGGAACGACATTCGAAGAGATCACGTAGGTTCACGCCTCAATCGTGAAAGGCACCAACTCTCTGCCAAGCCTCAATTGTGAAAGGCACCAACTCCTCGCCTCAATCGTAAAAGCCATCCTACCAACTCCCTGCCAAGCCAAAGGCCCATCCAGGCCATAGATGGGGACTCACCGAAACAAAAGAGGTATGCCTCCACGTTTATCTGCTTACAATTTTTGTGTTTCTCTTTCACAAATAGTTTACGCCATAGAGAAGCTCGGCCCCAAGGTGAAATGCACACAAAAGATGATGTCCGACCCAAATTCTAGAAAGTCGAATGCACTCTGCAAGTTCCATCAGGAACGAGGCCATAAGACTGAGAAATGCGTAGCCCTACGGCAAGAGGTAGTGAACATGCTCCACCAAGGACATTTAAGGGAGCTGATGAGCGACCGAGGAAGAGCCAATTTCACTCGTGGACGAGAAAAACACCAAGGCCCACCAAAACCACCCTCCCCCGCCCGCACCATCCAAATGATCATCGACGGAGGTGACAAAGCAACAATCAACCATGTAAAGTTCACCACCACCCACAAATTGAAGCAGTCGATCACCCATGAACATTATGACAACCTCGAAGAAAGTATCATCTTCGATAAGTCGGATACCCACAGTTTGACCTTTCCTCATTTCGATGCTCTTCTTATTACTTTACGAATTTCAGATACTAATGTAAAAGTAATCATGGTAGACGATGGGAGCGGTGCGTGTATTATCCACCCAAGAGTTCTCACACAAATGAGACTCGAGGATAAGATAGTACCATGTTGCATAACACTAACACCTTTTAACAATGCAGTTGAACGAACCTCCGGAGAGATAACATTGCCCGTCCTGGCCAGGGGCATCACCCTGGAAACAACGTCATGAATCAAGACACCGCCTACAACGCCATTATAGGGCAACCCTGGATACACGCAATGAGGGCTATCCCATCCTGCTAATATCATATCATCAAGTTCCCTACTCCATGAGGAGTATTCAGCATCCGCGGTGAACAACGCACTGCTCAAGAATGCTACTGCATCGCCAAAGACTGCATATATACTCAACAGTTGAAAGGCGAGGGTTTAGGAGCATAGCAATTAGCGAAGTCGAGGCTCGAGTCTGACGAACAAAATGACGTCATTAAAGACGCCGACATCGTCGAAGCTACAGGATCAACAGTGGAAGACCCCGACCCCGTTCAACTGGATAAAAGCGACCACAAAAAAAAAGCTTATATCGGCCATAAACTCACAGAGTCGGGTAAATTCCATAAATTTCTAACTAACGATGCATATTTGTTTGCTTTCCCCTATGCAGACATGCCAGGTATCCTGAAAGACATTACAACACACAAACTGAACGTCGATCCGCTATACCCGCCGATACGGAAAATCAAAAGAAAGTTTAACGCTGCTATCAATGATGTTGTCCGCGAAGAGGTAGAAAACATGCTCGCCAACGGTTCGATTCAAGAGTCAAAGTACCCCTAGTGGGTTGCCAATGTGGTCATGGTGAAAAAGAAAAAACGGGAAATGGTGCATATGCGTGGAATTAACGGACCTAAACAAGGCCGGCCCGAAAAACTCCTTCCCGTTGCCTCACATTGATCAGCTCATCGACGCAACAGCGGGACACGAGTTATTAAGTTTCTTGGACGCCTACTCAGGCTAAATCAAATCCTAGTGGAAGAGGAAGATTAGGAAAATACCACATTCATCACCCACCAAAAGACGTACTGCTACAAAGTTATGTCGTTCGGGTTGAAAAACGCAGGGGCAACCTATCAGAGGCTGGTAACCAAGATGTTCAAATAACAACTCGGCAAAATGATGGAAATGTATATAGACGACACGTTGGTCAAATCAAAAAGGAAAGAGGACCACATTGACCACCTTAAGGAAGCCTTCGACATACCTAGGTCACCTTGGGAAAGTTTCTCGGTTTTTTTGGTGTTGCAGAGAGGCATTGAGGTCAATCCCGACCAAATCAAGGCTATAGAAGGAATACCTGAAAATATGACCAGCAAGAAACAAGTGCAGAAAGCTGACTGGCCGTATAACTGCCTTGTCAAGGTTCATCCCACGGTCCTCTGACAGATGCCACAAGTTCTTCAACATACTCAAAAAGGACCACAAACTCCAAAGGAATTCCGAGTGCGCCAATGCCCTAAGAGAATTAAAGGCATACATGTCCTCGCCTCCACTACTCGCCAAAGCAGAACCAGACGAGTGTCTCTTAATTTATCTGGTCGTGTCCAACGTCGCGGTAAGTGCAGTCTTGGTCCGTGAAATAAAGGTACGCAATATCCATTCTACTACATTAGCAAAACCCTAGTTGACGCCGAAACAAGGTATACCCACCTCAAATAATTGGCCTTGGCATTAGTCGTAGCTTTGCGAAATCTTAGACCCTATTTACGATGCCATACCATCTCAGTGGTTACGACCTTCCCCCTAAGAAGCATCCTACATAAATCCAAGCTGTCGGGCAGATTGGCTAACTGGGACATCGAATTAAGCGAGCACGATATAACATCTCAGCCGCGAACAACAATAAAGTCGCAAGTACTCGCTGACTTCGTCGCCGACTTCAGCGCCAAAATAATGTTTGAGGTTGAATGGGAAGCCTCAGTTCCCTCAAGTTACCCGACCTATGGGTCTATACACCGATGGCGCCTCCAACGCGTCAGGATCTGGACTCGGACACGTACTCGAGGTCCCGAATGGCGAAGTCATCCGCCAGTCCATACGATGTCCCGACATGACTAACAATGAGGCCAAGTATGAGGTCGTAATTGCAGGACTGAAACTAGCTCTCGAACACGGAGCACGGTGAGTCATCCTCCGATGTGACTCACAACTCGTCGTCAACCAAGTCACAGGGACTTTCCAAATCAAAGAACAAAGGCTACAAAAATATCAGGCCGAGATTGCAAGCTACTGCCCGAGTTCGACGAATGCCAACTCGACCAGATACCTCGAGCACAAAACATCGAGGTAGACGACCTCGCCAAATTAGCAGCGACTACTAAAAACATAAGCCAAAAATAAAATGTGGTCACCCTCCTCCATTCATCAATAGACCAAATTGAGGTATGCACTATAAACATGACTTGGGACTGACGCAATTGTATTATGTCATATTTGCAGAACGGAGTTCTCCCATCCGACCAAAAAGAAGCCAAAAAGCTTCGAATGCAGGCGGCCAAATACATCATCATCGACCATGACTTATACAAAACAACATTTGGCGGTCCCTTGGCAAAATTGTTAGGACCAAACCAAACCAGGCATGTCCTTGAAGAAGTACACGAGGGCCATTGTGGAACCCATACCGACAATTGATCCCTCATTAGGTGCCTCATACAAGCGGGTTATTACTGGCCCACAATGAAAAAGGAGGTCGCCGACTTCATCAGAAAATGCGAGCAATGCCAAAAATATGCTCCAATGATTCACCAAGCGGGCAAGCACCTCCACTCAGTCACCTTGCCTTGGTCGTTCATCAAATGGGGAATGGACATCGTCGAACCCCTTCCAGCGGGGCGAGGTAATGTACAATTTATTTTAGTTTTCACTGACTATTTTTTCAAGTAGGTAGAAGCAGGTGCATTCTCCCAAATACACGAACATGAAGTTATCACATTCATATGGAGGAACATAATATGTCGCTTCGGCATACCCAAAGAAATCAGTTGTGACAACGGACCCTAGTTCACCGTAAATAATACCGCTGAGTTCTTCGAGAAATGGCACATCAAGCGAATACTCTCCACGCCATATCATCCTGCAGGAAACGGTCAGGCTGAGTCCTCCAACAAAAAAATACTGAACATCATGAAAAATAAGCTTGAGGACGCCAAGGGACTGTGGCCGAACTACTATCGAAAGTGCTAATGGGCATACCGCACCATGCCAAAAACAAGCACAGGAGAAACGCCATATTCACTAGTCTATGGGACTGACGCAGTGATACCAGTCGAAGTCAGTGAACCAAGTTTGAGATACTCCAACGAGAGTGGACCAAGTAATGATGAGAGTAGAAAGCAAGACCTCGATGAAACAGACGAAGAGGTAGACATGGCCTACATAAAAATGATAGCTCAAAAATAACAAGCAGAACGATACTACAACAAAAAAGCCAAAGTCAGGCCACTCAAGGTCGGGGACTATGTGCTCAAAGACAAAACACAAGCGAGCAAAGACCCGCGGGAAGGCAAACTGGGAACCAATTGCGACGGGCCATACAAAATCATGGCGGCAGCAAACAAAAGGTCATTCCAGCTGGATACAATGGAGGGAAAACTACTACCAAACAATACGTCACCCACCTCAAATACTTAAACTTCTAAAAACGTACGTCCTCCAAGTCATACTCTTTTTCCCTCACCAGAGTTTTGTCCTAATTGGGTTTTCTCGGGTAGGTTTTTAATGAGGCGACGAAGAGGGCGTCTCGAAGTATAGGTGTTAAGTTCACCGTTCCGCCTATCGACTACTTCTCCAGGCCGAACGATAAAAGGACTAGATAGATTGGAACTTTTTGAATGTATGTACAGACCAAACAGAAACATGTAATATTCTCCAATGAATGAATAAACAAAGCAGTATATGATATTCTTACACAACTCCACCAAATCCACACACCACACCACACCAACGTAGAGGATATACATCCGACCTAGCTCAAATTAACTTACATTCGACCTCGCTCGAATTAACTCACATTCGACCTTGCTCAAATTAACTTGCATTCGACCTTGCTCGAATTAAATCACATTCGACCTCGCTCGAATTAACTCACAGTCGACCTCGCTTGAATTAACTTGCATTCGACCTCGCTCGAATTAAATTACATTCGACCTCACTCGAATTAACTTACATTCGACCTCACTCGAATTAACCTACATTCAACCTCGCTCGGATGAACTTATATTCAATCTCATTCGAATAAACAAAGGAAATGTACATTCGATCTCGCTCGAATTATTTTCTAAGTCTACGTTCGACTTCGTTCGAATCGATCTACATTCGACCTCGTTCGAATCGACTTATATTCTACCGACCGAAAGTCAAGGACTCTCTCACAAAATAAGACATTCTTGGAAAAGAAAAAAAGAAAGAAGAGTAAAAAATACACAGCAAAAGACAACTGTTCCATTTCAATCATTCCATTCCAATACATATTACAAAGGGCTTGAAAGACACCCCCGCCAAAAAGAAAATAGCAAAACACAAAAAATAAAAACCAAGTATAAGGACTTCACACAGCATCCTCCCACCCACTCCCCCTTTTACCAACATCACCGACATACTCATCGTCGTGCCTGTTGATACCCAATTTTTCCCTATAATATTTTTTAAAATGCATATATACCTTCAAAGCTAAGCATTAGCATCAATTTATATTTTTCCATAATTCTACATTTTTTAAATTAATTTATCCTAGTACTTTTATTTATATAAATAATTATAAAATTGCATCACAAATGACTTTATAACATTTCATGATCTAATTTTGCTATTTATAGTCATATTAAGTTCAAATTATTTCACAAATGGCTAGATTTACACCTTTTGGTTACAATTACAATAACTTTGCAATTATGGCCCATGCATACATTATTGTGTTATTTTACCAGAAAATGACTCACTGTATTTTTGGAATATTGACTAATTATTTTAAAACATCTCTATGCATGAAAATTATTTTTATAATCAATTCTTGGGTATTTAATAAATAGCCCATTTGTTTTCAGACCTAACCCCTCTCTAACAAGCCCAAAACCCCTTTTAAAATTAGTCCAAACCCCTATGGCCCAAATACAAACCTGCTCGACCCAATTGCCTATTTAATCGTGGCCGTTGATCATTTTGATCAACCGTCCACAAACCCCCTTCCATAATTAAACCTAACTTAACCCCCCCCCCCCCCCCCCCCCCCCC
>ML284764.1:60369-76472 GCA_005239495.1 Nicotiana undulata
CCCCACCCCCAAAAAACCCTCTATTTTCTCCCTCTCACCTGCCATCATCATTTCCCTCGTCTCTCAAACACTCTCAACCTAACCCTAATTCTAAATGTTGTCACCAGCGTATATCTCATCCCTATGGTTCTCTACCTTCTCCGTCCAAACCTGGTCTTCTACACGCCATGGCTTTTTGATTTCTGGGATCCTTGAGAAGATTTCAAGGAACCCAACTGGTTCTGGTTTGAAATTTCATTTATCAGCCTGTCTCAGGTCATTTTCCATTTGTGAGTAAGAATTTCTCCTTATTATTGTTGTGAATCTATGGGTTCTTGACCTATTCTATCATCTCTACTATTCCTCTGAAAACCCTAGTTCATTGCTATCGATTCTTCTCAAATCTTCATGGATCTGAGATTATTTGGGGTATTATTAAGTGTCCTCCCTCAAAAAGCTTTTGTTTTAAGTGATTTTTCCGATTTTTCCCTAAACTAGGGTTCATCCCAAACTGTTTTCAAAGATTTTTCTGAGTTCTAAATGTTTAGTTATTTCTTTCTTCATCATTTTGACCGATTTTCGTACGGGTTCTTAAACCCTAATCAATTCTGTGATTGCACTGGTTTTTTAATTTTTCTGTTTCGATACTTTGATACTAGTTGTATTACTCTACTCTATCCTTGAACTTAAACATTTTTCTTGTCAAATCCAGTATTTTGTGGGTTTTGCCCTAATTAATCTTTTTTAGGGTTCGAGCCTGCTTTTACGGTTAAGTTCTATATTGCTAAGAGGTACTACTTAGTCTAGTTTTATTTATGGAATTTGGTAATTCTTACTGATTATTTCCTATTATGTTGCCCTGTTAAATTTGTGTGCACATATCCTGTTTGCTTCCTTATTTGTAGTTTTAATTGGTCACACTGCCTTATTTGCTTGCCCGTGTAATTTTAAGATCCTTACTGATTCCTTATTCAGTATGATTTGGATTCTTGCCTTAATTAAACCCCTGTTATTACCGTTGATCAATTACCCTTAATTAAAGGGATCTATTCCGAACTCCCTTTTATGTGATTTAATTCAGTGACCCTGTGATTACTCCTTAATTGATGATTTCTGCTTCTTTTACCTTATTTGTTCTACTCCTAATTGGTATATATACACTCTTGTCTTACCTTTCAACACACGAACAATTGGTTCAGAATACACAAACACACTCAAACTCTCTCTTCTTTGTCTGCTACTTGTGCTAACTAATGGTCTAGCCGGCTGAAAGCCAAGGCTAGATAGTGGAACTCTACTTGCTTTACATTCTGCACTTTGCTTCCTTAACTGGTATGTTCACATTTCAATTCTAAAGTTCAACCCAATGTGCACCATAGTTGTTAAATCCATGCCTATTCCTGCACTAGTTTAATTGGCTATGTATTTGAGTGTCTTCCTGTTTACTGCTTTACCCAGTATGTTTAAGTTTCACCTTCTACTGTTGAAATGTTTAATCAAGCATGCGTAGGTCTCACTTGTCTTGTTTGGTACTTGGCCAGAATGTTTGTTTAGTTTATGTTTACTCCCTCAACTAGTATACTCATGTTAGTATTTTTGACTCATAATGTATTTGATTGATCCTAATTGGTACGATTAATGCACCCTTGTCTTCAACATGACCATTCCACACTCTGCCTCTATGTTTAATTGCCTATTACCATGACTGACCTGTTAAGTCTCTGAATTAGTAGACTCCTAGTTGTTATGTACATTTGTTGTCCCACATACTCCCCCTTGTACCCTCCTTGTTCATGTGTTTCTGATGTGAGCTCTCTATGGTCCCAACCCCCTGGCCCCTGTTTGTAAAGCTGCTTGTTAAATGGTTGTGAGTCTGGGAACTCTAAGTTTGTGTGATTGTATGTTGAATCTTTGTTCTCCTCTTCAAAATTTGTTTTCTACTCTTAGCATTTTCTCAAAACTGTTTTTATTCCTGAAAACCTTTTCACTCATAAAAGTTATCTCTACATTGTTTTTACTAAATTCTTCCAAACTTTGTCAAACACTCTCACTTCTACTCTTAGATTATTAAGTTCTTCCCCTCAAGTGTTTGTCCTGCCTAGGAATCCATAAGATTCCTCTGAACTCTGGCACACTGGGGCTGGCCCTTCCACACTGCACATAACTAGTTCCCTATTTAAGAAAGGGTATTGGTGTGAGCATTGCCCAGGATCCCTGAGGTCCTTAGGGAACTTTGACACACCAGGACACCATGTTGGCTATGAGACTCTTGGCATTTGAGACTGTGTTTGAAGGCCAGGTGTTCCAGGTTTACTTTGGGCCTAATTCAGGCTCCCCATAGTATAGTTTATATTTATTTTTGTAATTCATTCATTTCTGGTTTGTAATAATAACCTTTGTAAACAGATATTGGGGAAATTAGTAAAAAAATGAGGGTTCCTATAAGATTTTGTGGGGTAATCGGGTAGGAATAATGCTTTAGCTTATACTACGAAATCATGCCTTTAGGTTTGCTATGCCTATTTGTATTAGAAATCATGCCATAAGTCTGTTATGTTATGTGCACTAGAAATCATGCCTTAGGATTTTCATATTTACTTTTTTTGCATACTAGAAAACCTGTTACAGGCTCATTACGTCATTCTGCTTCTGCATGATCACCTAGAAATCCTGTTGTAATCCTGCCTAACAAAACGACCACTCTCTATGTGCCTTAGGAATCCTGTTTTAGGACTTTATTTGCATTCAATTACGTCGATATCGCCTAAATCAGTAACTATCCAGTCTATAAAGTTTTTTAAAAACAACACCAACACATAGACATCATGTTATAGGATAAATATGTATGAAATCAGTTTTTCGAATATTCAAACACCCAGACCAGTATGCATATAAGACTTAATAATTTCAAATTGTTTTAACTGATGCCCAGAATTTTGATCACCTTTAGACAGTGTTTATATGGTATTCCACATCCACGCCTAGGAAAGCCTTAGGTAATTAAGGTTTTATAAACTGTAAAATTGTGCTCTCTTTATTTGTGAAACTGCCGGATTCAAAAGGTACTAAAATTAGTAGGCAAACTGATTAGGTTTATGACACTTCACTTTAAAAAAATGCTGCATATTCTCTGCTTGTTATTCTCACCTAGATATCATGTTCTAGGACTTTGTGAAATACCTAAAATCTGCTGTTTGAGACGTGCTAATTAGTTGTTTATGTGTGGAGGTAAACATGAGCCCCCTTAATTGTTTTTCTTACTTGACAGTCCTATATGTTCTTTGTTGTCGCTTAGATTTTTCCTTTTTAAACACCTTAGGATAGTCTAGAACTGCCTAAAATTAGAGGTCTTGACACCTCTGGGACCACCAGGAAGGGACGTGTAAAGCATGCAAATAGTTCGTTAATTAAAACCGCTTATATAACCTCTAAGAGGAGGGTAATTGGGTAGTAAAAGGATATGATGACCTATGCACTAATACCACGTTTGTCCCCTCTAGTTGAGGAAGGATTATCGGGTATTGTACAGATGTTATCCTATAGGCCAACAAACCTAGGACTTCCCTTTATCTTATTTACATATGTGTGCTTAGACTGCTTATCTATTAAACTTCGCTTTATCTTATTTACATATGTGTGATTAGACTGCTTATCTGTTAATTGACCAATTCACAGAGTAAGTTTGGCCGGGACCCACCGTTGTGGACCTCAAGGGGTGGCTAACACCTTCCCCTCAAGGTAATTTCAAGCCCTTACCCAATCTCGGGTAACACAAACCGGTTGTATGAGTTACTTGCAATAGGTGCGCTAACGCACCTCAATCTGTTAGGTGGCGAATCTTAAACTTCTTGTACCCCTTTCCCAAAAGGAAACGAGTTGTCCCAAATGAAATGTCGAGACTCGGACTCCGCGAGGAAAAAGGGGGCGCGCCAGCATGGCGACTTTGCTGGGGATTCTAGGCTTTTACCATAACAAATTGTTTTGTGAATTAGTCTAAACATGCCTTACTTTGTAAATAACTGCACCCTTTCCCTTTTCGCTTTATGTGAGCTTAACTGTTTATTTTCAAGTATTTATTTCCTCAATACGAAACTGACTTGTTTCTTCGTTTTCCTTCTTAACTGTCTTTTAATTATAAATGTTGTATTTATCGCTTTCCTAACGTGAAAATACGTGACAACATGTTATTTATTGCTGCATAAATCATGCTCAACATCATACTCCACTCGTGCCTAAAAAATCCTATAGCAACGCTTGATGAGTGGTTGCGCTCTTCCAATATATCACCCTTTAAATTCGGAAAGGCTTATCTGCGGTAAAACTAGTCGATCAGCGGTGCAGTCAACGGTTCCGTGCCTTTACCCCTCAAGTTGTCCAACTTGAGGGTACCAATCTAGACCCCCCATAGTAACCTTACTCTTATTATGATTGTGCATGCATCATGGTCAAACCTAGCCGGGTTAATATGTTGTCCACATAATAACACTTTAAGACAAGACTTATCTAAAGTCCACCAGGGTTTCCATGATCCCAACGGACACAACCATGTTTTGTGCATTAATTTGGAGAACTAAATGCCAATATGCTAATCATGAATGTATAAAATAATCGAATCAGGTGGGGGGGAAAGGGCCTAACCTTTTTGTTTTGCAGAAAATGAGGCACGAGGTCCCTAGATTCGGCATGGTCAGCAACATTCCACCATTTCTACTAGATTGGTGGGAAGACCTTTCCTCAAGTGACAAGAAACACGTGAGAAAACACTTGGGCAACTTACCTTCCCTGCTAGACATTCAGCCAAACGATATGCTGATCGAAGCTGCAATTCTATTCTGGGACAGTGAGAGGGCCGTGTTCCGTTTCGGGAATATAGAAATGACACCACTCCTGAAAGAAATTAAGGGATTTGCTGGACTGACTTGGGATAGCCCTGGGGTTATTGGTACCGGAGAACCGTACTAGTAAAGGGTTCCTAAAGATGATGGGTCTGAAGAAAATTGCTGATCTAGAATGTCTGAAGAAGTCTTATATACCCTTCGAATATCTGTATGAGAGATATGGCCATAGCAAGTCTTACCGTACATTCCATGACGAGTTTTCTATCACTTCTCTGGGTCACATCCACCGCAGAGTGTTCGTGTTCATTGTGTGCTTCTTGGGCCTGATAGTGTTCCTGATGAAAAGGGAAAGAATCCATACTAGACTAGCCATGGTCGCCAAGATCTTAATGGAGGGAATTGAGGGACAAACCTACACTATAGTCCCTATGATCATAGCCGACATCTACAGGGCTCTGGACCGCTGTCAAAAAGGGATTAAGCATTTCGAGGGTTGTAATATGTTGCTGCAATTGTGGTTATTAGAACATCTTCAAAAGGGTCAGTATCGCCAAGAATTTCCACGAAGGACCTGGAACGATCACATTGCCTTCCATCACCCTAAGCGGATGACTTACATTCCAAACAGGTTTGCTCTGCCAGAAAGTGCCAAAGAATGGGTAGAGTTCTTCGACAATCTGACCAAGGAACAAGTACAAATGGATGTTTGAATGGTTCCCAACAGACGAGTTCATCATCAGGTCCAGGGATGCTCCACACTTAGTGCTGATTGGGTTAAGGGAAATATACCCTTATGTCCCCATCCGAGTTATGAGGCAAGCAGTCAGGAAGCAAGTTGTACCAAGGGTCGCAAAGATGAGCCACTTCAGAGCAGACTTTCAAGACGACGACATCCCTTACAAGTGCCAAGCTCAGCACATGTGGCACTACAAGATCATCGTGGAGAAGAATGCCATTGATCCAGACAGGTATCACGCTGGGTGTGCGCCTCTTTACCCGACATGGTTAGAAGACAACTTAGATGGGATAGTGAGACCAGGAACCGGCCGAGGAAATAGGATCATAGATGAAGATGCTGAGGCTCAAGCCAAATACAACAGACTACGCAATAGGGTACATGAATCCGAGAATGAGCACAGAAAAATACACGAGACAAATATGAGGCTGATCAGGGAATGGAAAGAAATGGCTATCACTTCCGATGGAAGGTTGGAATATCACTTCCGATAGAATGCTGGAGGAAGAGAGGGAGGACACTTGGCTAGAGCCTACCTGTTGTTGGGTCTGCGCGAGCTGGGGAACCTGTTTGATGGAGTCAAGAAGATCAAGTCTGGGGAAGGTCCTTCTGGGACCAAGTAAGCAAGATTTATTAGCTTTCCTAAATGTAATAAGGCCAAGTGCCAATAGTGACTTATTTTTATTATTATCCTAGTATCGTTCTGGGATTCGTCTATTTTTATATTAATGAAATGAGGCATTTACTGGCATCTAAGTTCTCCAAATCAACTTGTCGCTAGGCCTACCTCGGTCACAACGAGGCTCCCAAACTAGGACGCGAATTACAATTCTGCAATATGTGTTTAGATACTGTGAATACTTTTATCAGAATCCTTACCGACTTGGCTACCTTTTGTTTTTATTTTTTTTTCTTTCTTTTGATTATTCCCCTTCCCCAAAGGTTGGTTCGTGCATATTGGCATCATCAACTTATCACACAAGATCCAGGGGCCCTCAACCTTCTCCTCCTCCTAGTCCACCAAAAGGCAAGGGAAAAGCGAAGATGGAAGATTTGAACAACAAAAACAACACACATGTTGAACATGCAGAAACTTCTGAGGGTAGGGGTACTCAGGCCCCAAATGATGCAGTCTCGCTGCTTGAACAGAAAATACTGGAATTCCAGGGTGAGCTCGAGCATGTCCGGAATGTGGCAAACCTATCCTTCTCACTTAGCGTCCCAAACGTCAGTCACCCAAACACTCAGAACCTTGCACCACCTCAAAACATACCCAACAAGCGCCCATAAAATCCTCCTGCACCCCACCATTATGTGACTCCACCACATAATCAAACTATCCCACCACAGTACCAGCCAAACACCTACCACACTCCACAAAACACTCCACCAGTCATTCCTAAACCCCAGAATTCCATCAACGATCACCACTATACTCAAACTCCAGGTCACCAGAACAATCCCATATATGTGGAGACCCTACCTCACTCCACTCAACCCATCTCTTATGCACCAGAATCCATTGAGAAGGACATGCTCATTAAGAACCTGGCCAAGGAGCTCAAGAATTTGACCAGCCGAGTCCAAGGTGTAGAAGGAGGAAAAGAGGATAGAAGGTCTGAACTATAAAGACCTATGCATACAGCCGAGTGTAGAACCGCCGGAGGGTTACAAACCTCCCAAGTTCGAGATGTCCGACGGTACAGGTGATCCTAGAGTTCATCTAAGAACCTATTGTGATAAGCTCGTCAGGGTCGGAAAGGACGAAAAGATCCGGATAAAGATCTTTATGAGGAGTCTTACGGGAGATGCTTTGTCCCGGTACATCAGCCAGGATCCTAAGAAATGGTCCAACTGGGTGAGTATGGTGTCTGATTTCATGGACCAATTCAGGTTCAACACAGAAAAAGAACCAGATTTCTTTTACATTCAGAACCTCAAGAAGAAACCTACTGAGACTTTCCGCGAGTATGCTATTCGTTAGAGGTCGCCAAAGTCAGGTCGGCATTGGACGAAGAGCAGATGAACAAGTTCTTCATTAGAGCACAAGATCTGCAGTACTATGAAAGATTGATGGTTATTGAAAACCATAAGTTCTCTGATATCATCAAACTTGGTGAAAGAATCAAAGAAGGCATCAAAATGGGATTGTCACAAACTTTGAGGCATTGCAGGCCACCAACAAAGCATTGCAGTCTGATGGTATATCTAAGAATAAGGGCGTGGGAGTAGTAATGGTTGCCCAACGACCCAAAACTCCACTGATATATCAAACCTCCCCATTTACGTACCAAGAACCTCCACCCACATATCAACCATCACTTCCACCCACATAGCAACCATCACCTCCACCCACATATATATCATTACCTCTCAGATGCTCCCAACCAGCCACTGCCTATCACACCTATAATTCTCAACCATCGCATTTTTAGTCACCTCCAACCCGTCAAAACTACCCGACACCACGACCAAACTTCGACCATAGACCACCCAAAAAATACACTGCCATTGCTGAACCCATTGACCAGCTGTATGAAAGATTGAAGGCTTCTAGTTACGTCACTCCCATCCCTGCTGTGGCCATAGAGAATTCGTCCCAATGGGTCAACCCAAATAAAACTTGTGTATACCATTCGGGCATGAAAGGGCACACCATCGATGAATTCCGAACACTGAAAGATAACATCCAAACCTTTATCGTCAACGAAGTCATTTAGGCAAACGAGGCTACGCCTAATGTCCGCAATAACCCCTCCCAGACCACCGGGGTGAAGGCGTCAATGTGATAGAGATGTATGAAGAATAGGATCCGGAGGGATCAATCGGTCTAATCAAAGAGGGTGATGATCCCAAGAAGCCCGCAGTCACACCCAATCCCATTATAGTGCAAATACAGCCACTAGTGGAGGTTGAGGTAACCGCATCAGTCCCATTTGAGGTTGAAGTAGCACCACCTATAGCTGCACCTATTCCATTCAAGGTGAAGGTAGTCACGACATTCACAGTGACAGTTTCAACCACACCGCCTTTCGACACCAAGGTTGTGCCCTGGAATTACGTAACTGAAGCTAGAAGAAGAGGAAAGACTAAAATAGAAGAATCCGGTATTGCACAAGGGATGACTAGGACCAGAAGGGTCTACACACCTGAGCATTTGGGAGAGTCCAAAAAATGGGCCTCTAAAAGACCTCCCGTTATTGAAACAGGTCTAGATGATCTCTAGAGGAAAGTACAAGCAAGGGAGTACTCAGTCATCGATCATCTGAACAAGACTCCTGCTCATATTTCTATCTTGTCGCTGCTGCTGAATTCAGAAGCACATATGAGCGCTCTAATAAAAGTATTGAATGTAGCATATATGCCTAATAACATCACGAGCGGAGAAATGGATAATATGGTAGGGCAGGTACTGGAAAGTCACAAGATCACTTTCTACGAGGATGAGTTGCCACCTGAAGGTTTGAGTCACAATAAGGCACTACATATTACAAAGCAATTCGAAGACTACTTCATTACCAGGGTCCTGATTGACGGAGGATCCAGTCTCAATATTTTCCCATTGACAAAACTAAAGAGGTTGGGCAAAGGCCTATACGAGATACGAGAAGGTACCATGAACATGAAGGCATTTGACGGGTCTCAGAGGGATACCATCGGAGAAATCAATCTATGCCTGCAAATGGGTCCTACATGGTTTGATGTCGAGTTTCAGGTGCTAGACATATCTTCATCCTACAATCTGTTATTGGGACAACAATGGATACTTGCCGCTGGGGCTGTGGCATCAACTTTGCATCAAGCAGTGAAGTTCGACTGGAACTACCAGGAGGTGATTATCTATGGGGATGGGAGCAACCCCATTTACAACCGTGAAACCATCCTGGTAGTTAAGAATAGAAGAAGGCTCGGTGGAGAAACTTATCATCACATCGAGCGGGTCAATGCAATCGACAAAGATAAGTGGTGGGATAGCAAGATAGCAAGTATGATGAACTGGAGAGGGAATGAGCCCGGCAAGGGCCTTGGCAAAAATCTTCAGGGCATTTCCAAGCCAATACAGCCGAAGCGTCATGACACTACTTTTGGCCTGGGATACCGATACACTTGGCAAGAGTACAGAAATGGGTCGCCATCGTGGCGTGCTCCTTATTATCCATTGGAGCAGCCTATGCCGCACCTGAGTCAGACATTCCAACAGGCTGACATCATATGGGGATCAGAGGAGAAAGAAACACCGGCAGCCTTAAGGAACCTGTTCTTGAAGGATGGGGACATGGAATGTTGTGTAATTGTTGAGGAGGAGAAGGAGGAAGGCCCTACCATTCGAGATGTGGAGAAAGGATCATTCCTCAAGAATTGGACTGCCAGACAATCTAGGGCCCGACGAGTCCCGGGGTAGCAAGGCTGAACAATACTGTTTATTTTGTTTCCTAAGAAAATGATTTCCTTTTTGCATTTGTTTTAAATAAAATCTCCAGTGTTCCAAAAACGTTGTTTAAATTATCGAAAATCGCTTTTATGCTTCAATGAATCGATATTTATTATTACATTTTTCTCTCATATTTTCATCTCTACAGCATTACGATTTCATGTCTTGATCAACCGACGACTGTGACATGTAATGAGACAACGCAACAAAAGGATAGTGATTCGGAAGAAGAAGATGTCATACCCAAGGAAATTGTCAGAAAAGTAGAAGATTTTGAGAACAAGCCTAAGTCCAATCTGGACGAAACATAAATAATCAACTTGGGAGATTCTGAAACTATCAAGGAGACCTGCATCAGCATCCACTTGTCGCCATAAGGAAAAAAAGAGTACACACAATTCTTGAAAGAGTATGAGGACATATTTTCATGGTCATACGATGATATAACCGGGTTAAGTACATCCATTGTGGCTCAAAAGTTGCCCACAAACCCAATGTGTCCACCAGTGAAGCAGAAGCTCAGGAAATTCAAGTCTGATATGAGTCTAAAAATTAAGGAGGAGGTTACTAAGCAGATCAACGCCAAGGTCCTCAGAGTGGTCGAATATCCAACTTGGCTGGCCAACATCGTGCCAGTTCCAAATAAGGATGGGAAGGTCAGGGTTTGTGTCGATTATCGGGATCTCAACAGTGCCAACCCAAAGGATGATTGCCCTCTTCCAAACATACACATCTTAATCAACAATTGTGCCAAAAATGAACTCCAGTCATTTGTGGGTTGTTTTTCCCGTTACCACCAGATCTGGATGGATGAAGAAGATGCAGAGAAAACAATTTTCATTACACCATAGGGGTGTACTGTTACAAGATGAAGTCGTTTGGCCTAAAGAACGCTGGAGCCACCTACATGAGGGCTATGTCTACCATCTTTCATGACATGATACATAAGAGATCGAGGTATATGTGGACCACGTCATCATCAAATCCAAGAAATCCACAGATCATATAGCAGATTTGAGGAAGTTCTTCGACATACCGCGGAAATACAACCTGAAACTAAACCCTGCAAAGTGTGCATTCAGGGTTCGTGCCAAAAAGTTGCTTGGGTTCATCATCAGCCGCCGAGGGATAGAATTGGATCCATCAAATGTCAGAGCCATCCAAGAGCTGCCACCGCCAAAGAGTAAGGAGGATGTAATGAGTTTCCTGGGACGAATAAACTACATCAGCCGTTTTGTAGCCCAGTCTACAGTTATATGTGAGCCAATTTTCAAGATGTTGAAGAAAGATGTTGCAACTAGTTGGACCGAAGATTGTCAAAAGGCTTTTGACAGGATCAAGGAGTACTTATCAATACCACCAGTCTTGGTCCCACCAGAGCCAGATAGACCCTTGCTACTCTACTTTGCAGTACTAGATGGAGCCTTCGGCTGTATTCTGGGGCAGCACGACGAGACAGGGAGAAAGGAACAGGCTATCTATTACCTGAGTAAGAAGTTCACTTCATATAAAGCGCGATACTCTCTGCTGGAATGTACTTGTTGCGCTCTGACCTGGATAGCTGAGGCAATACTTATGTGCTTACACAATATACCTCATATCAAGAATGGATCCCTTGACGTATATCTTTCAGAAGTCCATGCCCACTGGCAAGCTGGCTAAGTGGAAAATCCTACTCAGAAAGTAGTCAAGGGACAGGCACTGGCAGATCAACTTGTTGAGAAACATGTGGGAAGAGAATACGAACCCCTGAAAACGTATTTTCCCAATAAAGAGGTGTTATTCATAGGAGAAGACATTTCTAAATCCTGTGATGGTTGGAGAATGTTCTTTGACGGAGCGGCAAATTTCGAAGGAGTCGGCATTGGAGTTGTCTTAGTATCAGAAAATGGACAACATTATCTGGTATCTGCTACACTCAGATTTCCCTGCACCAACAACATGGCGGAGTATGAAGCTTGCATACTAGGACTCAACATGGCCATCGACATGAGTATTCAAGAGCTGCTGGTAAATCGGTGATTCAGATTTGCTTGTGCACCAAGTACAAGGAGAATGGGCCACCAAGAATTCCAAGATATTACCATATCTGCACCATGTGCAGGAATTGAGAAGGGGGTTTACGAAGATAAAATTTCGGCATGTTCCCAAAATTTAGAACGAGTTTGCTGATGCATTGGCTACCTTGTCATCCATGATACATCATACATACAAGAACTTCATTGATCCTATCCCAGTAAGGATCCATAACAAGCCAGCATATTGTGCCCATGTTGAAGAAGAGACAGACGGGAAACCTTGGTTCCACGACATCAAAGAGTATTTGGCAAAAAGAGAATATCCGGAGCATGCAAATCATACTTAGAAACGTACGCTTTGGAGGTTATCCAACAGTTTCTTCCACAGTAGAGGAACCCTGTACAGAAGAACTCCTGATTTGGGATTGTTGAGGTGTGTCGACGCAAAAGAAGCTTCTAAACTACTTGAAGAGATACATGGTGGGACCTGCGGCTCACATATGAATGGCTTTGTCTTGGCCAAGAAGATACTTAGAGCCAGCTATTCTGGATGACCATGGAAATAGATTGCATCCAGTATGTCCGGAAATGCTACCAATGTCAAGTACATACAGACATGATAAAACTGCCGCCGAATGAGCTCAATACAACAAGCTCACCTTGGCCATTCGCCGCCTGGGGAATTGATGTAATTGGTCCAACCGAGCCCACCACCTCATCTTGGTAGCTATTGATTACTTCACCAAATGGGACGTACTTCACCAAATGGGACGAAGCAACATCTTACTAGGCAGTGACTAAGAAAGTCGTGGCAGATTTTGTCCGCGACCAGATTGTTTGTTGGTTCGGAGTTCCAGAATCAATCATCACCGACAATGCTTCCAATATAAACATTGATCTAATGAAGGCCATGTGTGAGACTTTCAAAATCAAGCACAAGAATTCCATCGCCTATAGACCTCAAATGAACGGAGGTGTGGAAGTTTCCAACAAAAACATCAAGAAGATACTGAGAAAGATGGTAGAAAATCACAAACAATGGCACGAGAAGCTTCCATTCTCTTTATTGGGATATCGCACCACAATTCGCACATCAACTAGGGCAACTCCCTACTTACTGGTTTATGGTACTGAAGTTGTCATTCCTGCTGAAGTGAAGATTCCTTCTTTGAGAATCATACAAGAAGCTGAGCTCGGTGATGCAAAATAGATAAGGAACCGTTATGAGCAACTAGCCCTCACAGACAAAAAGAGAATGAATGCAGTATGTCACGGATAACTTTACCAGAACAGGATGTCCAGTGTCTTCAATAAAAGAGTCAAGCCGAGACAGTTCGCACCGGGGCAGCTAGTGTTGAAGAAGATCTTTCCGCATCAGGATGAAGCCAAAGGGAAATTCTCTCCTAACTGGCAAGTCCCTTACATGGTTCACATAGTATTGACAGGAGGAGCCCTCATACTTGCAGAAATGGACGGAGAAGTTTGGCCAAAACCGATCAACACAAATGCAGTCAAACGATACTATGTGTAACTCTTTATGTTTTCCTCATATGATGTAAATTGAACTACGCTCGACCTGATTCCCGTTAAGAGGGGATACGTAGGCAGCCCTGTGGGTTGAGTCAGAGTTCAATAAAAATTTGATTTCCCTCCACAATCAGAAACTGGGGCAGAATTTTGAGGAGGACCCTCAAAATTCCGAAGCAAGTTCAGCAATCGCATCATGTACAATAGTCAGAGATGTCAATCCATCTAACCGGGGCATAATTTTGAGGAGGACCCTCAAAATTCTATAGCAAGAGAAGTTGCAATGTCTCGGATCATATCGCAATCGTTGGTTCATCTAACCAATTTCTTAAAATAATATATTTACTACATTTTTGAAAACTTTGCTTGCTTGCTTGTGAAATAACTTTGTTTAGCAAACGCTACCCCCAATTATTTGAGCAGGATCTTTAGACCGAGAGAAGCAAGCCAAGCAAGACAACAGAGTCACGAACCGACCTCCCCTTTTTCAGAACTCACAATTTTTCTTTGGTTGCAGAAGCGAAGAATATACATGCTTCGAAGTCACAATCTTCATAACAACCGTGATACTGAAACCTACTACCAGCTAAGAAAACCCTGCTATCATATGCTATCTATTCTATTTCTTGCATGGGACTAAGCCATGTTCCACATCTTGCATGAGACTAAGCTTTTTCTCCATCTACATGAGGCTAAGCCCTGCCTCCATATTCGCATAAGGCTAAGATCTACCTTCATCTTTCATGGGACTAATCCATGTCCCACATCTTGCATGAGACTAAGCTTTGTCTCCATCTGCATGGGGCTAAGCCCTGCCTCCATATCTGCATAAGGCTAGACTCTGCCTTTATCTTGCATGGGACTAAGCCCTGTCCCGCATCTTGCATGAGACTAAGCTCTGTCTCCATCTTGCATGAGGTTAAGCCCTGCCTCCATATTCCATAAGGCTAAACTTTGCCTTCATCTTGCATGGGACTAAGCCCTGTCCCACATCTTGTGTGAGACTAAGCTCTGTCTCTATCTGCATGAGGCTAAGCCCTGCCTCCACATTCGCATAAGGCTAAGCTCTGCCTTCCATTTGCATGGGATTAAGCCATGTCCCGAATCTTGCATGAGTCTAAGCTCTGCCTCCTATTTGCATAAGGCCAATCATTGCCTTTTATTTTGCCGATACTAAGCGCTGTCTCTCCGGCACTATCTATTTTGCTCCTCTTTCGGGCTAAGATCTGCCCTCAACTTCACAAGACTAAGCCTTGTCTTGTTGAAATCATCTTATTTCATCTCATGGGATGAAATATTGCAAACCTGTCCAAAGGCGTCATACTCTAAAGGCATCATCCTCATAAGCGGAAGACACCATACCATGGCCTGAGGATCTCTCAAATTTGCGTATCATTATGCAAAGGCGTCATGGTTCGGAGGCACTATTTTCATGGTTCGGAGGCACTATTTTCATGGCCCGAGAACTTCATTTCATGGCCTGTGAATCTCTCATTAAACAATTCAGGGACCGGGACATCATGGTCTTAGGACGTCATCCTCAATCGTCCTAAGAAAACTTTCATGGTCTAAGGGGAATCTGCATCGTGTTTAAATTTCCGCACAAATATATATGTTTGTAGTATCTCTTTACTTGCAGGTGACCCGATAGGCAACTGCTACCCCAACAGGAGCAATCCCACTCTGATTCCTTTAACTATCTCAAACCTGACCGCTCATCATAACCATTATTTCACCTATCCAGAAATCTCGTGTTTGTTCTTGTGATGATTTCATTGGTATATTCCGCCAATGAATCCAGAACTATACACGGTAAAACCAAGGATGTGTAGGCAGCTCAGGAACCATAGTGCGGCCTAAATCTCTCAAACCATCTCGCTCGGTCAAAATTGGCCATCATATCTTCACCCGACAACTCTTTCATCCTTCCCGGGTAAAGAGGGGCAGTTGTTGATACCCAAATTTTACCTAAAATATTTTTTAAAATGCATATATACCTTCAAAGCTATGCATTAGCATCAATTGATATTTTTCCATAATTTCTACATTTTTTAAATTAATTTATCCCAGTATTTTATTTATATAAATAATTGCAAAATTGCATCACAAATGACTTTATAACATTTCATGATCTAATTTTGCTATTTATAGTCATATTAAGTTTAAATTATTTCACAAATGGCCAGATTTACACCTTTTGGTTATAATTGCAATAACTTTGCAATTATGGCCCATGCATACATTATTGTGTTATTTTACCAGAAAATGGCTCATTGTATTTTTGGAATATTGAATAATTATTTTAAAACATTTCTATGCATGAAAATTATTTTTATAATTTGTTAATTATTTTATAAATTAATTTTTATTCAATTACTTGGGTATTTAATGAATAGCCCCTTTGTTTTCTTACCTAACCCCTCTCTAACCAGCCCAAAACCCCTTTTAAAATTAGTCCAAGCCCCTTTGTCCCAAATACACACCTGCCCGACCCAATTTCCCATTTGATCGTGGCCGTTGATCATTTTGATCAACAGTCCACAAACCCCTTTCCATAATTTAACCTAAATTAC
>ML284764.1:76653-113322 GCA_005239495.1 Nicotiana undulata
CCCCCCCCCCCCAAACCCTCTCATTCTCTCCCTCTCACCCGTCGTCATCATCTCCCTCGTCTCTCAAACTCTCTCGACCTAACCCTAATTCTAAATGTCTTCACCCGCGTATATCTCATCCCTATGGTTCTCCTATACCTTCTCCGGCCAAACCTCGTCTTCTACACGCCATGGCTCTTTGATTTCTGGGATCTTTGAGAAGATTTCAAGGAAACCAACTGGTTCTGATTTGAAACTTCGTTTATCAGCCTGTCTCAGACCATTTTCCGTTTGTGAGTAAAAAATTCTCCCATTTTTGTTACGAATCTATCGATTTTTGACCTATTCTCTCATATATACTATTCTTCTGAAAACCCTAGTTCATTGATATCGATTCTTCTCAGATCTTCATGGATCTGAGATGATTTGGGTATTATTAAGTGTCCTCCCTCAAAAAGCTTTTGTTTTAAGTGATTATTCTGATTTTTCCCTAAACTAGGGTTAATCCCAAACTATTTTCAAAGATTTTTCTAAGTTCTCAATGTTTAGTTATTTGTTTCTTCATCATTTTGACCAATTTTTGTACGGGTTCTCAAACCCTAATCGACTCTGTGATTGTACTGGTTTTTCAATTTTTCTATTTCGATACTTTGGTACTAGTTGTATTACTCTACTCTATCTTTGAACTTAAACATTTTTCTTGTCAAATCCAGTATTTTGTGGGTTTTGCCCTAATTAATCTTTGTTAGGGTTCAAGCCTGCTTTTCCGGTTAAGTTCTATATTGCTAAGAGGTCTTACTTAGTCTAGTTTTATTTATGGAATTTGGTAATTCTTACTGATAATTTTCGATTATGTTGCCCTGTTATATTTGTGTGCACAGATCCTGTTTGCTTCCTTATTTGTAGTTTTAATTGGTCACACTGCCTTAATTGCTTGCCCGTATAATTTTAAGATCCTGACTGATTCCTTATTTGGTATGATTTGGATTCTTGCCTTAATTAAACCCATGTTATTATCGTTGATCAATTACCCCTAATTAAGGGGATCTATTCCGAACTCTCTTTTATGTGATTTGATTCTGTGACCTTGTGATTACTCCTTAATTGTTGATTTCTGATTCTTTTACCTTATTTTTTCTACTCCTAATTGCTACATATACACTCTTGTCTTACCTCTCAACAAACGAACAATTGGTTCAGAATACACACACACACTCAAACTCTCTCTTTTTTCTCTGCTGCTTGTGCTAATGTTGGTCTAGCCGGCAGAAAGCCAAGGCTAGATAGTGGAACTCTACTTGCTTTACATTCTGCACTTTGCTTCCTTAACTGGTATGTTCACATTTCAATTCTAAAGTTCAACCCTTTGTGCTCCATAGTTGTTAAATACATGCCTATTCCTGCACTAGTTTAATTGGCTATGTATTTGAGTGTCTTCATGTTTACTGCTTTACCCAATATGTTTAAGTTTCACCTTCTACTGTTCAAATGTTTAATCAATCATGCCTAGGTCTCACTTGTCTTGTTTGGTACTTGGCCAGAATGTTGGTTTAGTTTCTGTTTACTCCCTCAACTAGTATACTTATGTTAGTATCTTTGACTCCTAATGTATTTGATTGATCCTAATTGGTATGACTAATGCACCCTTGTCTTCAACATGACTATTCCCATACTCTGCCTCTATGTTTAATTGCCTATTACCATGACTGACCTGTTAAGTCTCTGAATCAGTAGACTCCTAGTTGTTCAGTACATTTGTTGTCCCACATGCTCCCCCTTGTACCTTGTTCATGTGTTTCTGATGTGAGCACTCTATGGTCCCAACCCTCTGGCCTCTGTTTGTAAAGTTGCTTGTTAAATAGTTGTGAGTCTGGGCACTCTAAGTTTGTGTGATTGTATGTTGAATCTTTATTCTCCTCATAATTGATTTCAAAAATTGTTTTCTACTCTTAGCATTTTCTCAAGACTGTTTCTATTCCTGGAAACCTTTTCACTCCTAAAATTTTATCTCTACACTGGTTTTACAATATTCTTCCAAACTATGTAAAACACTCTCACTTCTACTCTAAGATTATTAAGTTCTGCCCCTCCAGCGTGTGTACTGCCTAGGAATCCATGAGATTCCTCCGAACTCTGTCACACTGGGGTTGGCCCTTCCATACTGCACATAACCATTTCCCTATTTAAAAAAGGGTCTTGGTGTGAGCATTGCCCGGGATCCCTGAGGTCCTTAGGAAACTTTGACACACCAGGACACCCTGTTAGCTATGAGACTCTTGGCATCTAAGACTGTTTTTGAAGGCCTGGTGTTCCAGGTTTGCTTTGGGCCTAATTCAGGCTCCCTATAGTATAGTTTATATTTAATTATGTAATTCATTCATTTCTGGTATGTAATAATAACCTTTGTAAACAGATATTGGGAAATTAGTAAAAAAGGAAGGGTTCCTATATGATTTTGTGGGGTAATCGGGTAGGAATCATGCTTTAGGTTATACTACGAAATCATGACTTTAGGTTTACTATGTCTATTTGTATTAGAAATCATGCCATAAGTTTGTTATATTATGTGCACTAGAAATCATGCCTTAGGATTTCCATATTTACTATTTTGCATACTGGAAAACCTGTTAGAGGCTCATCACGTCATTTTGCTTCTGTATGATCACCTAGAAATCCTGTTGTAATCTTGCCTAACAAAACGACCACTCTCTATGTGACTTAGAAATCCTGTTTTAGGACTTTATTTGCATTCAATCACGTCGATATCACCCAAATCAGTAACTATCTCGTCTATAAAGTTGTTTAAAAACAACCCCAACACATAGACATCATGTTATAGGATAAATATGTATGAAATCAGTTTCTCAAATATTAAAACACCCAGACCAGTATGCCTATAGGACTTAATAATTTCAAATTGTTTTAACTGATGACCAGAATTCTGATCACCTTTAGACAGTGTTTATATGGTATTCCATATCCACGCCTAGGCAAGCCTTAGGTAATTAAGGTCTTATAAACTGTAAAATTGTGCTCTATTTATTTGTGAAACTGCCCAGATTCAACAGGTACTAAAATCACTATGCAAACTGATTAGGTTTATGACACTTCGCTTTAAAACAATGCTGCATATTCTCTATTTGTTATGCTTACCTAGATATCCCGTTCTAGGACTTTCTGAAATACCTAAAACCTGTTGTTTGAGACGTGCTAATTAGTTGTTTATGTGTGGAGGTAAACATGAGCCCCCTTAATTGTTTTTCTTACTTGACAGTCCTATATGTTCTTTGTTGTCGCTTAGATTTTCCCTTTTTAAACACCTTCGGAGAGTCTAGAACTGCCTAAAATTAGAGGTCATGACACCTCCGGGACCACCAGGAAGGGACGGGTAAAGCACGCTTAGAGTTCGTTAATTAAAACCACTTATATAACCGCTAACCGGGGGGGTAATTAGGTAGTAAAATGATATGATGACATGTGCGCTAATACCACGTGTAGCCCCTCTAGTTGAGGAAGGATTATCGGGTATTGTACAGATGTGATCCTATAGGCCAACAAACCTAGGACTTCCCTTTAGCTTATTTACATATGTGTGCTTAGACTGCTTATATGTTAAACTTCCCTTTATCTTATTTACATATGTGTGCTTAGACTGCTTATCTGTTAATTGACCAATTCACAAAGTAAGTTCGACTGGGACCCACCGTTGTGGACCTCGAGGGTGCTTAACACCTTCCCCTCAAGATAATTTCAAGCCCTTACCCAATCTCTGGTAACACAAACCGATTTTATGAGTTACTTGCAATAGGTGACCTAACACACCTCAATCCGTTAGGTGGCGACTCTTCAACCTCTTGTACCCCTTTCCCAAAAGGAAACGAGTTGTCCCAAATGAAATGTCGAGACCCGGACTCCATGAGGAAAAAGGGGGCGTGATAGTGTCAAGAGTCGGAGGCAAGCCCGTCTAAGGCATCTTCATCAGTGTCCCCGTCGGGAATACCGGGATCAGACCCACAGGCTTCACGAGCTGCACGTGCCTTGACACGAACATCTTCGAATACCGCCTCGAAAATATTCATAACCGTCTTCAGAGACCTGTATATGTCAAGTTGGGCCTCAGCGCGAACCCGTAGTTCATAGCACTCCCATGACACACCTGAATCGACAGAAGTATGAGAAGTACACGGTTGCGCCTGTTGTTGCGCCTTCTCGGCTCTTAGGATGGCTACTTGCTCGATCACTTCAGACAGCTCCATCTCCAAACTCCCAATCCACTCTTCAAACCTCGCCTCCTTAAGCACCAAAGTTTCCGCCTCATTAGCTCGCTCATACCTGCAAACAGGAGGGTACCCCCCCCCCCCAAGGACAGCCGCCTCCGCCAAAGCGGTCATTCTATCTTTCTCAGCTCGATCCAACTCTTCGACCCTGGCGCTCAACTCGCCCCTCAAACTGATGGCCCTAACTTCACTCTGCTCGAGCTCAACCTTTAAAGACGCCACCTGCACCTGATGGTCAGCATTCTCAACCATCACTCCCTTGCTCACCTTGAGCTCATCTTCCTTATCTCTCAACGCCCCCTTAAGCACGTTGCACCTGCTAATGAACTTCACAAGCTCCCCGTCCTTCTCCCTCAGCTCCTCATCTTTTTTCTTGAGCTCATCGCGAAACGTCTCAAATTGGACGTCCTCGCTAAGTATGTTGACCAGCGTTTGATGCTTAGAATGGTACTCTCTGTACTTGGATTCCATCTTCTTGCAGAGGGACGTCATCTGCACTTCCCGCCGATCACGCTCAATATCTAAGATGAGAGTTTGACATGCAAAAGAAGACATGTCAGCGGAGGTAAACTGCACATACGAAGTAAACTAACTTAACAGGGGAAAAGCAAACTTACTCGTAATATGCCAGATATACCCAACGATAGATCTGCATCCTTCAGCATCTGCAGCGTCCTATTCTCAGAGTCCGCGCACAGAAGAGCAAAGGCCGACACCGCCCGTTCCGAGTTAACCAGGAGGTTATAATCTACGGGGATGACTATATTTCGATTGGGCTCCTCCGTCCTTATCTCCACTCGAGTGAACCTCTCCTCGAAAGCATGCACCTCCTAGGGGTCGATATCGGAGCCCGACCCATCATCTTTTACGAGGACGGTCTTATCCCTTCCGTCTGCTGATGATGAACTGACCTCGATTGTCCGTGCAGGCTCCCCCTATCGCGGGTCCCTTCAACCTCGGACAGCCTCCCCTCCATGATGATATCCGGTGTGGGAGTAGCCTCGATGCCCAGTAAAGGTGCCAACTTTGCATCAAGAACCATAGTACCCTCCAACTCGGCATCGATGGCACCACCTCTTCCTCACCATAAGACGACTCATTAATTAGGTGCAAGACAGGGTGCGTAGAGGTATCAGCCGACGTAATGGCTTCCTGTGGGGCAGAATTATCCAACGACGGGGCTAGAGTTTGACCCTCTCGTACGGACTCGGCCAGTACGAATTGCATTCCAGCCGAAGCAACTGCCTGGCGGAATGCGGGCACCTGAGCCTTCGCCTTCTTGGAAGCTCGCCAATCTAGCACAAAAAGTAAACCATGTTAAAAGACGACAACAGATGGCAGCGATAAGTTATAACAAAGACGAAAGGGTTGTGAAATTAAGAGTCAGACATACTAGTCAAAGGCTTGGGCCCGAACCGCTTGTTGAAGGACGCCCAGCCGTGAATTCCCACAGTATGAGGTAACACGCGAGCCACCCAATCTTCAATGAAACCTAGGGAAGGGGGACGCCTCTCAGCTGAAAGTGGAAAGACATGAGCGAGTCAAAAACAAGAAGAAAGGGATAAACAGAACATATTACATATGAGAAAAGACCTTTAAAGTTTAAGTTTCACTGCTCGGGGAACCAGGTTGGGTCTGCCACTACGTGCTCGGTTCTGACGAAGAAGTAGTTGCACCAGAACCGACGATTCTCTTTGTCATCCATCCCGGCCACCAATCCTTTAGTCCCACGGTCGCGGAGATGAATCAGTGTGCCTCTGTAAGAACTAGGTGAGAAGAGGTGCAACAGATGACGGATGGAGACCTCGCAACCGGCCAACTCCTCAAACTTTGCCAACATCAGAAAGATTTTATATAAATAAAGGGAAAGCTGCGCCGGGCAGATGCGATAGAAGCGGCAGAACTCCTCAACTAGTTGGGGGAGAGTAATAGAGTAACCCACCAAAATGGGTAAGCGTAAAAAGCGCAATACCCAGGCCAATGGACCTTTATCACATCGTTCCCTGTCGGAACAATATCGACGCTAGACGGGATACGAAATTTAGACCGGAAGGAGAATATTTGTTGCGGCCCCAAATCAGATACAACTTGCACAGGAGCGGGGTAGGCTCTTTGGGGAAGTCATTTTTTACCGACTGGTTCCGAGGAACCACCTCCTCCACGGTAGGGAAGCTTTCGTCTTCCGCAACCGTTGGTTCGTCGTCACCGGAAGGCATGGTCACCGACAATGGGGTAGCATCAGAGACTATGTCAGAAGTTTGGGGAGAGTTTGTCATTTTTTTGCAGTAAAACGTATACAGTGGAGCCGGAAAGAGAAGGTATCGATGGGAGAAGAAATCGGAAGCTGAAGCTAAAAAAGCAGAAGAAAATAGGAAACAAGGGTTGGGGAAGAAATAGAAGAATAAGCAAGGTGCAAATGGAATATGAAGTGCGAAAGTTTCATTTGAGAAACATCCCCCCCCCCCCCCATTTATACGGTATGGTGGCACCCAAATCGAGGCAAGGAGCCATCAGTGACACCAAAAACGAAGCAACAGAGGCACTAGAAACAACACATGTGGCCTTGACATCATCCCATGTCAGTCACACCAACCACAACCCTTGAAGCGACACACCACCAATTTGAAATCGACCAATTCAACTCAGTCACCACGATGGAATTTCTTCTGATTGGCTGCAGATAAGATCTGCTCATCGAGGACATTCAAGAAGAAGACCTCAATAAGCGGAGGGACTAATTGTATGGGTCAAAATTAATTCGAATTTAATAGATACAAACGGACGAATTGTGGCCGAGGTCGAAGCCGTGCACGGTTCAGCGGCGAGGAGTCGCCAAGAGAGAGACCACTGCCGAAGTCGAGTAAAGAGCAATGGCAGCAACAACTAAAATAGTATTGGAATTATGAAAAGGAATATTCCATTGAATATTCCTCTAATTGTACTTTTTTAGGGTTTTCTAGGAATATCCATTATAAATAGGAAGAGATAGGGAACAAAAAGGGGATCTTAACTTTTCTGATAACAACATATTGTCAGAAGAAGCTTGTCTTGTCTGTTGATTTCATTATTTAATATACCTCTTTTATTCACTAGATCCAAGAATCATTTGCCTATCTTCATAGTCTATTGTCACACAATACTGTCAGAAGAAGGAATCATCCAACTCGTCTAACATTTGGGTGACAAATTCCTTTTTATTATATTTAATGCCATTACTCACATTTATTGCATGTTTTTATCATCACATTCATTTACAACCATTGAGATCTTACTTTACACTCACTAATCTATACACAGTTCCATATCATTGAGATACTCAAACTTCGGATCTAGGATTTATTATATTTAACTAGAATTCATCCATTATCTTCTCATTAACTTAGTTTAACAAAAAGACTTAACACTTTTTGGTCAAACACTTGCCATCACAAGTTAAAATTTATTGATAAAGTAAAAAATCTTATTATCTTAAGTAACTTAAATCTTTAAATCCTTTTATCATATTTATGATAGAGGTAATACAAGAACGGGTATTTGTTGAAATTGAGTGGATGCGTTAGGATGTCATTTAGATTCGTATTTGTATGGGCGAAAAATATCATTTTATGTGTTTGAGTCGGTCAACTGTGATAAAGACTTTTGGTTGTGACGTGTCAACATGGTTTGGGGTCAGGTGAGGAAGATAAATCATTGTTGAGGTCGAGATGCGGTTTAACAGAAGACAAGGACAAGGACGAGCATCCGCCTTCACTACGAAGTGATGACCAGTTTTAGTATTTTTATTTCCTAGAAAATATTCTAAAGGATATTCTCTTTTGTTGTACTGTCAAGGATTTTGTAGCAGATGTGCTCTTATAAATAGGAAGAGATGTAAGCCAAAAGGGAGCATTGGACGTTTTGTAAAAAATATCCACAATATTCTCTGGGCAATATTCTCACTTTACTGATAAGAAACAAAGCTTCACTTTACATTTCCTTTCTTTCACCCATCTCCCCCGCTCAAAGAAGAATCGGAATATAATTACTTATCATCATCATCATAATTGTCAGAAAGCATATCCGAAGATTTCACCTTGTCGGGTAGGCTTTGTCTCACTTAATATTTAAAAGTTTTTTATTATCATTTATTGCTACCTTTTACATGTATAAGTCTTTAATGCTCCATCATCGCTCCAAGATAGTCTTGTTTGGTATTACGCATTAAATATTTGCCCTAAAAGTATTAGATCCACCATTGAATATTGATATTGATTTGGATTAACTATATTTTTTGATAAATCTAATTGTATAAAAACCAAGATCCAATTTTTGGGACATACAATGTTTGTGACAGTACTGTTCGAAATTTAGATACATATTTGGATCCTCGAGTGGCTGCTTGTCGGGGACGTGCATAAGATTAAGCATGAAGAAACATGAAAAGAAAATGATAAGTTCTTGAATAATTGTGATGTTGTCCCTCGAGATAAAACGAGCAATCCCTTGGAGTGTTTTGACAAGTGGTATTCGTTGGTCGGTATGATACGGTGTTTAGACATTTCGGTTCGATATTTGGTTTTCTAAAATGCTTTACCAATACCGTACCTAATTAAATTCGGTATGTTCGGTTTTTCTCTGTTCGATTTTGGTTTATTCGGTTCAGTAACTTCGGTTTATTCGTTTTGAATACTAACTAGTGCATAGAGTCATAGACTGTAATATTCTTAGTTAAAATACTCAAAAGTACAAAACTAAAAACGTTTGTTGATAAACGTTTTGTCCAAAACCAACAAATATGAACCCATAGAGATAAAATTGTACAAAAAGGAATAAAGTTGGTCATTAGAATGTATTGTTACTTGCTTAATGTTAATTGATGAACTTACAAAATAAAGGAAAGTAAAATTTTAAATTTTTTATATTTATGTTATAATTAATAATATGTGTATTTTGTAATATATAATATATTTTTAGGTACAATATTCGTATTTCGATATTTTATTTTTAAATACCAAATGCCTACCTAATACCAAATTATTTTTAAAACTTAAACCAAATACCGTACCGAAAACTAAAATATCGAATACCAAATATCAAAATTTTTGGTTTCTGTACAGTAATTCGATATTTACAAAATTATGCACGGCCCTAATTTTGACAAAGCAATAAGCTACCGATGGTCTATTGAATATAAGTGTTTTACTTAAAGGATAGCACGATGACTTTCAGTAATCACTACTTCCAATCTGAAGACTTCGCTCTGGAATTTAAAGAAAATTCTAGACAGGAAAATTCTTCAACGAGAAGCGTGGTCTGTATACATTTAAGCAGATTTTCAAGTTGGCCAAAACTAAGGGAATATTTTTATTCAAAGCCAACAAAAATCACTTTCCCCTCAATTTTTCTTAAGAAGGTGGACCTTTAAAAACTCAATGTAATGAATGATTGCAACCTAAAATGATGGAATGTGAAAGATTGAAATACCCCAAGAATAATTTAGGCACAAGTAAAAACTTCAACAAAGAATATACAGAAGAAATTTATTAAACTAGGGAGAGAACGTGGTAGGATTCTTTTTCACAACTCATAAACTCTTGAATCTTTTTACATCATAGTTACCTCTCCACAAAAGAAAATATGTAGTAGTACCCCTATTTATAATACTACAAAACCAAAATTGACTAGAATCTAGAAAACCTATTCCTATATGATTTTGGTTGAGAATCCTAATTAGACATAACTCAAATAAACTAGTGAATACCAAATCCTAGACGACATAGGAATACTAATTAATCTTGGTTTAATATCCAACAGTCTCTCTTAAACCAAGATATTCAAACTTGAGCATGTCATGAGTAACATCAAGCCTTGTAGAAGTCAAGTACCTTAGACTTTCCATCAATTCCCTAATATATGTTGCATCAACAAAATCCCGAGTATCATCTTTAGTTAACTTCAATTTCTCCTCAATATTGGCTATATATGATTTAGCTTTAACCCTGCTAAATCACTTCAAAATATCATCAACATATTTTTTCTTTACTTTGTGTCACGACCCAAATTCCCAACCTTAGGGATTGTGATGACACTCGCTAGGCAAGCCAATGTTAGAGTTCGATTAACTACTTTGCATTGATTATTCATTTAAACATAATAAAATAAACTGAATTTAATAGTTTTCGATGAATAGTTCCAAAGATGAAATAATAAACAATTAAATAAATCAAACCACGAACTAATTATGTAAATAACTCTAAGACTACCCCAGGGTATGGTGTCATAATTCACGAACTTCTAATATTGTTACAAATAATGGGCTGACAGAAATAATATAACTGTTTTGAGAAATATATAAAACAGTCTCTACGAACTAAGAGAAGACTCTCGGGATCTGCGAACGCCAGCAGATATACCTCGTGTCACCGGAAAAAGAAATAGATAGTTGCTCTAGCAATCTCTATAGCTAGCCGGTACCTGGATCTGCACAAAAAAGTGTAGAGTATAGTATCAGTACAACCGACCCCATGTATTGAGTAAGTGTCGAGCCTAACCTCGACGAATTAGTGACGAGGCTACGGCGGGGCATTAATAATATAACATGTGAATAATAATATGAAGCAAGAAGGAAATCTAAAACAAATAAATAGTAAATGTAGCAACAATTAAAATAACTCAGTCACCTTTTCCAGGTCTCAGCTATAACCAATTCTACGTAAGTTTCCAAATTTCGAAACTTTAACAATAAATAAAAGTAGTGCAAAAATATGAAAAATAGTAAAATAAAATAGTACGTTTTCAAATCTTTGTTTTCTTTGAAAATCAGTAAAACATAAGTGTCCTCCCTTATTGCTCCTTGTTGCGGCGTGCAACCCGCTCCCACCTGTCCACCCTTATTGCTCCTCCCTAAATATATCACCCTTATTGCTCTTGTTGCGGCGTGCAACCCGATTCCACATGTCCACCCTTATCACTCCTTGTTGCGGCGTGCAACCCGCTCCCACCAAACATATCATATCAATTTATTTATAAATTTTCATAATTCAAGCCAAGCCTTTCACAATATTTTTGTCTCAACAATTATAAATAGGAAACTGTATTTTCTCGTAACTTCATCAATATCATCTTGACCATGAAACCAACAGGAACATAAATGTGGATCTCGTAAAACCATGTCAAACTGCTCAACCTTTATGTACCACAGGAAAACCAAGAAAACAACCAATACTCTTCCAAAATAATTACAACAAAACTTAACAACAAAGTAACAAAGCCAAGTAGTCATAGAAACAATAATGAACATAGAACAATTAAGACATGAGTCAATTAAATTGGAAACGGGGAAGGGATCATGTTTAACATGCAATTTGGTGGTGCATAGATACTCGTCACCTCACCTATACACCACACACATGCAGATTCACATAGCAAATAAGTTGGGGATTCCTATTCCATCAAGCCAAGGTTACACCAAGCACTTACCTCAACTTCGCAGGCCACTCACAGCTCAATTACAGTTTTTCCCTTATAATCTTGTTCTAACTTGCTCGAATCTAATAACAACTAACTTAATATCATTAATTAATGCTAAAAGAACTAACTTTATTTAAAATTATAATTTTTCCTAAGTTTTCTATAAAAAAAAGTAAAAACCCGATCCCGGGCCCGCTTGGTCTAAACTCGGGGTTCGGACCAAATTACGTTTCCAAATTCACCCACGAACCCGAATATATAATTAGTTTCGAAATTCGACCTCAATTCGAGGTAAAAATTTGATTTTTACAAAATTTCCTAATTCTACCCAAACCTTCAATTTTTACCATGAATTTTTTTAGTTTTTTATTTAAAAGTGATGAAAAATATTGGGTAATTGAAACATAACCAATAATAACGAGTAGAAAACACTTACCCCAATCCCTATGGTGAAAAATCGCCCTAATCCGAGCTTCCCAGCTCAAAATATGACTGAATGAACAAATCATAGTTTTTATATATTTTTCTACCAGCTATTCTACCTCGTTTCTCGTATCAAACGATCCCAAAACTCTATTTTTATGTCTCCAATGCATTCCTCGTCAAATTCTGGTCAAGTTAGACTTTTGAATCACTCAATTTGACCTTATAATGAATGAGATATGTAGGTTTTAATATTTGCAAATAGTCAGATTTTTAAATACGCTGTCAGTGGCAATGTCGTAATTAATCTGAAAAATCTTGCAACCCTAGTAAAATGGTCATAAAAACCTCATACGATGTCCAAATTCAACGATTCTATTTGCTACACGTCCGTAATTACGATACGGATCTAATATTTCATTCAAAACAGAAATAAGGGCTCATTTGTTCAATATGATATCATTTATGCTTGAAAAATGACGTCGAAGCATAAGGAAAAAAACGAGTGCAACACAACCCAAACCTATTCAAAACTCACCCAGCCCTCGGGTCTCTAAACCAAACATGTAAGTAAATCTAAAAATATCATACGAACTTGCTCGTGCAATCTAATCATGAAAATAACATGTAAAACTATGAATTAAACCTCAAAACTCATCATTTTTCTCAAGAACACTTAAAGTTCATTATTTCTCAACCGAATGTCCAAATCACGTCAAATAAACTCCATTTTTCACCAAATTTCACAGTTAACATTTAAGTACTATAACAAATCTTTATCGGGCTCCGGAACCAAAATACGCGTCTGATACCAATGATTTCAAACATTAACTCTTCTATCTATTTCATTAATATTTGAGCAAAACAATTTCTTTTAAAAATTGATTTTTAAGGCTTGGGACCTCAGAATTCATTTCCGGGCATACGCCCAAGTCCTATATTTTGCTGCAGACCTCCCGGGATCGTCGGAAGACAGATACGGGTCCGTTTACTCAAAATATTGACCAAAGTCAACTATAATCAAATTTTAACTCTAGAAATTACCATTTCTCATATTTTCACATAAAAGCTTTCTGGTTTTACGCCCGGACTATGCACGCAAATCGATGTATTTAAAATTAATATTTTTATGGCTATTAAGCCTAGAACAGAGTCTAAATTCATAAAATGACCCCTTGGGTCATCACAATCTCCACCTCTGAAACAAACGTTCGTCCTCGAACGGACATACAGAATTACCTGAATTGGCGAACAAGTGTGGATATCTACTCTGCATGTCCAACTCGGACTTCTAAGTAGCTGCCTCAATGGGCTGGCCTCTCCACTGCACTTGAACTGAAGGATAACTCTTAGACCTCAACTGACGAACCTGCCGGTCTAAAATAGCTACCGGCTCCTCCTCATAAGTCAAGTCTTTGTCCAATTGGAAAGATCTGAAATCTAACACGTGCGACGGGTCACCATGATATTTTTGGAGCATAGACACGTGGAATACCGGATGAACTGAGGATAACCCTGGAGGAAACGCGAGTCTATAAGCTACCTCCCCCACTCTATCAAGAATCTCAAATGGCCAAATATACCTAGGGCTCAACTTACCCTTCTTTCCAAACCTCATAATACCCTTCATGGGCTACACACGAAGCAATACTCTCTCTTCCACCATGAATGCCACATCACGAACCTTACGATCAGCATATCTCTTTTGCCTAGACTGAGCTGCACGAAGTCTCTCCTGACTAATCTTGACCTTATCCAAGGCCTTCTGAACTAAGTCTGTGCCCAGTAACCGAGCCTCTCCCGGCTCAAACTATCCATCTGGCAATTTGCACCGTCTACCATATAATGCCTCATAAGGAGCCATCTGAATGCTCGACTGATAGCTATTATTATAAGTAAACTCCTCTAACGGCAAGAACTGATCCCACGAACCTCCAAAGTCAATAGCACAAGCGCGAAGCATATCCTCCAATATCTGAATGGTACGCTCGGATTGCCCGTCAGTCTGAGGGTAAAATGTTGTGTCACGACCCAAAATCCTAACTCATGTCGTGATGGCGCCCAACACCGTGGTCAGGCAAGCCAACAATTTATTTACTAGTGAAATTCCCTTCTTTAATAAAACATTTCGACACTTGCCAAATTTTAAGTTTAAACATTAAGTAAAAACGGATAAAATAGACTGACTTAGATAGAATCAACCACAAGGCATCATAACCCAATATTTACAATCCAAAAATAAAGTGATCACTATGTGTGTGCCAGGAACCAGTGTCACAAGTCTACAAGCGTACTAGTAGAGTATACAAAAGATGAAATAAAATGTCCTATTGTCTGAAAGAAAATAGGAATAAACAAAAGAGAACTCCATAGTGCTGCTGAGAATCGCCAAGGGAAGCAGCTCACCGTGAAGTCAAGTCCAGATATAACTCTGGGTCGAGCTCCGGTCTGATAACCAGATGCACCAGCCTCAGAACCTGTACAATTAAGTACAGAAGAGTAGCATGAGTACATAAACAAATATGTACCTAGTGAGTATCCCGCTTAACCTCGAAGAAGTAGTGACGAGAGGTCGACGTGATACTTACTAGGGCCGAACAATATATATATATATATATATATATAAATACAGGTTTAACAGAAATAGTAGTAATGAACAATAATAAGGAAAGGAGCATCATATAACGTTCTCTAGTACCATTACGTATCAACTTCCATAGCACACAAGCTACTTAACCTTCCCTTTTTCATGAAATAAACTATTACAATTACAGGGCTTCACATCAATGTTCAAACACATAACATGTTGTGAAGTACGGCCGATACGACGTGGAAAGTAAATGTGCACTGCTGAGGGTCGAACGACTCGAACCATAGATGCATCTATCTGCCCCGCTCGCGAATCAATCATGCGACGCGGTTAACATAGTACTAGGGCTACTCCGCTCGCGAATCATACATGCGACACGAGTTCCCATATACATATACATAATTAGCAGGGATTGTGGATGATTTAACATGGGATCATACTTAGAAAAAAGGATTCAATAATGCCAACTTCGAAATATAACCTCCTAGGCCTTCATATATGAAATTCAAGGATATTAGACTACCTAGACCACATGCAAGATCACGGATACAACACATAAGGCATGCTTGTGAATCCTAAACTACCCGTCGAGGCATAATAGTAGTTACGCACGGACTCTCGTCACTTCGTGCATGTATAGCCTCCTCAAATAAGGACATGCAATTATTTATAATCACCTATGGGGACAATTCCCTCTTACAAGGTTAGAAAGGAGACTCACCTCGTGTCGAGCCTACTTTCTAGGTCAAGAATGCGCCCGAAACTCCAAACTTGTCTCCCAAGGACTCGAAACTTGTCAAATGTTGCATAAATAATTTAATTTATACTAGAAAGTATGAAGTTCCTCTATCTAAAGTATTATCCCAACCTAAATTGAAAAATCCCAAAATACACCCCAGGGCCCACATGCTCGGATTCCGGAAATTGTTTAAGGAAACCCTCACCCATAGTCTAAGGATCAACATTATGTAATTTTTGTATGTTTTCATAACCAATTCCTTGGTAATTCCCTCATTTTCATAAAAAACTAGATTTTTGCCCTAACCCATGATTTCCACTAATTTCGGATGTTAAATTACCTAGGAATTCAAGTATTAAGCCAACATTAGGGTGGAATTTACTTATCTTTAAGCAGCTAGGTCGTTGGTCTCTTTTGCATGCTCAAAATCGCCCAAGGAAGAAGATGAAATGTTCAAAAATGGAGGATTCCCGTGTTTTAAAACAACTTATTGCCTACAGGGATTCCGCACCTGCGGTCTCGCGCCTGCGAGAATAATCTCGCACCTGTGGAAACGGGCAAGGGAGTCTGGGCTGGCACCTGCGGAACAGAGTTCGCACCTGCGGCTCCGCTTCTGCGGATTTTGGACGGCACTTGCGTTGACTGGGCAGCCTCACTTGGGGATGCATCTGTGAAGCAAGGACCGCAGGAGCGGTCTCGCACCTACGACTGGGCCACCGCAGGTGCTGTCGCACCAGATCTGGTGCACCAGCAACTATTTTTGCTGGTTTTTGGCCTCGTTTGATGCCCGAGAGGCATCTGGGCCCACTCGAGCCCCCGTCCAAATATACCAACAAGTCCCAAATCATAATACGGACTTACTCGAGCCTTCAGAACACCCAAAACAACGCTAAAACTCAAAATCACACCTCAAAACCCCTAGAATCAAACTTAAGAACTTTTAAGTTCTTGAATTCACTAACAACGCGCCGAACCTACCTATACTACTCGGAATGACACAAAATTTTGCAAGCAAGTCATAAATGACATGACAGAACTGTTCCCGATCTCGGAATTCCGTTCGGACCTCGATAACACAAAAAACACGTTCCAAACCACAATTTGAACTTAAGGAAACTCTCATTTCACTATTGGGCGCCGAGACGCTCCCGGGTCATCCAAAACCCGTTCCGAACATACGCCCAAGTCCGAAATGATCATACGAAGCTACCGGAACCGACGAAACTCGATTTCGAGGTCGTTTACTCAAAACGTTGACCGAAGTCAAACTTGGCCTTAAAGGCCAACCTCAAGGAACCAAGTGTTCCTATACCATTCCAAACTCTTCTGAATCCCGAACCACCCGTCCCCACAAGTCATAAATTATTAAAAGCAACTACGGGAAGTCTTATTTAGGGGAGCAGGGTCCTAAAACGCAAAACGACCGGATGGGTCGTTACATGCTGTACTCAACTCTACTCGGGTACCCAACTCACGTTGAACTTCCCTCCAAAAGTGCGAAGTAAACTGTGTGCCCCGATCAGAAATGATAGACACGGGCACACTATGAAGGCGAACAATCTCCCGGATATATAACTCATCCAACCGCTCCAAAGTATAAGTACTCGCCACAGGAATGAATGAGCCGATTTAGTCAGCCACAATAACCCAAACTGCGTCAAATTTCCTCTGAGTTCGTGGGAGTCCAACAACGAAGTCCATAGTGATACGCTACCACTTCCACTTAGGAATATCCATCTGCTGATGTAAACCACCAGGTCTCTGATGCTCATACTTTACCTGCTGACAATTTAAGCAACGAGCCACATACACAACAATGTCCTTTTTCATCCTTCTCCACCAATAATGTTGCATCAAATATTGGTACATTTTGCCTGCCCCTAGGTGAATCGAATACTTAGAACTGTGAGCCTTCTCAAGGATCAACTTACGAATGACATCAACATTAGGAACACATATATGACCATGCATTCTCAAGACACCATCATCTCCAATTGTAACCTTCTTGGAACCACCGTGCCGAACTGTATTCTTAAGGATCGTCAAATGTGGGTCATCATCCTGCCGATCTCTGATACGCTTAAGTAAAGAAGACCAATCGACTGTACAAGCTAGAACACTGCTGGGCGAAATATCTAACCTCACGAACTGATTGCCAAGGTCTGAATATCTGAAGCTAATGGTCTCTCACCGAATGGAATGAATGTGAGGTTGCCCATACTAACCGCCTTCCTACTCAATGCATCGGCCACCACATTGGCCTTTCCTGGATGATACAATATAGTGACGTCATAGTCTTTCAATAACTCTAACCATCTCCTTTGCCTAAAATTAAGATCCTTTTGCTTGAATAAGTACTGGAGACTGCGATGGTCAGTGAAAACCTCACACGGCACGCCATAAAGATAGTGCCTCCAAAATTTTAATGCATGAACGATGGTTGCCAACTCTAAGTCATGAACAAGATAATTTTTCTCATGGACTTTCAATTGTCGAGACGCATATGCAATCACCCTGTCACCTTGCATCAATACTGCTCCAAGTCCAACTCAGGACGCATCACAATACACCGTGAAAGAACCCGAACCTGATGGTAACACCAACACCAGTGCTGAAGTCAAGGCTGTCTTGAGCTTCTGAAAGTTCAGCCCATACTCGTCCGACCATTTGAATGGAACACCCTTTTGGTTCAATATAATCTTAATAGTTGTTCATAATCAATTACAAAATTACCAAATAACTTTACGTAACAATAATCCCCTTTCAAACCTCCACAATACTGATAACGAGATACGATGCTTGAAGACCTTGTAATTATATACCCGAATTAACGTGTCTCATTTAACGCCATGTGGGCGGGCACCTACATTGTAGGTTAAAGCTCAATAATTTATAGCACGAATTCAGAAAATTATGCACAGATAATTGATTAATTAATTAATTCATTTATTTATTATTATTATTATTATTTTATACAATTTTTTTGAATAACCCTAACATGCATGACTCCCTACCAGTACTATAGTACAATTTTAATTTCACGAGGGAGAATTTAAACATTGGAATTTTATTCACAAGGACCTCGTCCTTGCATAACTTCCACCGCGGCCCGTAGCCCGATTTAAACATATCAAATCATATTAAAATGCGGGGATCTCGCCATCAATTCTGAATCATAAGTAATATGCATATCGTGCCACTCGAAACCTTCCCTTTTCTTCCCTTAAATATTTTCCGCTAAACAAAATTACAACACGCAATGATAGACATAGGTATTTCCATAGAATTTCTCAACACAAGTATTCACATAAGTAGATTTTAGAGTTACGAAGCTCACCCGAGAGTGGAGCATATTAGGAAGACTTTTCTAGATACTCATAATTGAATCAAGTTAAGGAAATTATCACTTTATAATAACTAGAGGTTGTTCTTGTAATGGCACCATTTGATATAACGACCTCAGCCATACCATAGAAAATATATCAACAATCTTGGTCTCCACCTCTAGGAATCTGAGCTCCACCTTCGACATTCCAACCCCTTTTTCCCTAACTAGTCATGAAAGTTGAGTTGTAAATGCAATGGGGCACGTAGCCTAAGTGCTCTGATGAAATAATTCGGCTGCTCATACCGAGTTTATGCCAAATAACTGGAATAACCGTCGTAGGAATCTCATAGCGGTGGTGCATTAAAAGTACACATTGAAGCACCCCGAGGAATCAGATATATGGACTGGGTTGGTCGGTTGCTTGAGCCCCTGCCAAAATAATTTGTTGTTGCAAAGAAACATCCACTGAATCTTTTAGAACCTGGAGGCATCTTAGTCTCCTTAGCTTCCTTTTTTCCTCATCCCGGACACACTCTAACATCTAAGCAATTTCTACCACTAGCCGAAATGAAGTATCAACCTGCCCTGAGTCGTACAGAATATTTTTTTCTTTTTTTTTACAATCATAATCGATTCTTTTAATGAGTCTGAGGACTCGCCCTCTGGCTATATGAACTGAAGTAGGAGTATGACGGGCTAACTTATCAAACCTGATGGCAAATCCTGACACTGTCATGGTGACCTAAAGTAACCGTTCAAACCCTATGCACCACGCATTATGGAGAGTCTGAGAAACAAACTCTTTCAATAACATTTATGAGAACTGAGTCAAGTAGTTGGTGTTGCATTGGTTGGTCGTCCTCTTCATAGGCTTGCTACAAACACCGGCGACCCATTTCTTCTTTTACTATGTTGACTAAACACTACTGAGCTACCCCATTTATTCATATGCTTTTCGTTATTCTTTGGGGTAACTCTTATCCTTAATTATGTACAATGATCCCAAAAGTCCTCTATACAGATAATCCTTGGCACGAACCATATAGTCTAGAAGCTCGTCAACCACTGTACTCCCTTTGGAGCACCCAAAAATCCGCAACCGTGACTTCCACGCTGAGTAGACCTTCTGTAGATTTAAAGTTGGCTATATAACTCCTTTGGTACTGAGGTATAGGGTTATTAGGGAGGCAGACATACCGCAAGTCCCATCTTTCTCTCTTGCAAAATCTCAGGCCTTGTACATTGCAGGCCAAAACCAATACCCGCAATCTATTCCTTTATAGTGGACTTTCCCACTTGGCACGAAGTAATAGGTCACAATGTCTGATAATACACAATGTTAAAATTCACTGCTCATATAAGTCAACCATGCTGCTTTCACTTATTCCCAAGCTCTACGATACTAGAGTAGCTGTAAATCCGTCTGGAATCTAAACTGATCCAACAACATGTACCGACTGAGCTAGAACCTCCGTGTCTAGATCCATTTGAGACTGTACAATAGCTGTTGATGTTCGAGCTTTAGACTGAGCTCTACTTCTGTATCTTCCCCTAATCGTAGTTGTCGTTGGGGCTTCATCCCTTGTCCGGTTGTAGACGCTTTGCGTGTTGTCGATATTTGTGAGAGGACAAGAATAGCCAAGTTCAATCATCAATGGTAGAATAAATTTGCACGGTGGAGTAGAATAGAAGTGAAATTGTTTCTAACTTCATAGCCTCTGAGAGATAAGTACAGACGTCTCTATACCAATCCTTCAGACTCTACAAAGTTTGTTCGTGAATTGTGAGACCTAAGCAACCTAGTGCTCTGATACCAACTTGTCACGACCCAAATTCCCAACATTAGGGATCGTGATGGCTCTTAACGTCACACTCGCTAGACAAGCTAGTGTTAGAGCTCGATTAACTACTTTGCATTGATTATTCATTTATACATAATAAAATAAACTAAATTTAATTGTTTTCGGTGAACAATTCCGAATATGAAATAATAAACAATTAAATAAACCGAACCACGAACTAATTATATAAATAACTCTAAGACTACCCCAGAGTCTGGTGTCATAATTCACGAACTTCTAAGATTGCTACAAATAATGGACTGAAAGAAATAATATAATTGTTTTGAGAAAAATATAAAACAGTCTCTACGAACTAAGAGAAGACTCTCGGGATCTGCGAACGCCGGCAGATATACCTCGTGTCTCCGGAAAAAAAATAGATAGCTGCTCTAGCAATATCTACTGCTGGCCAGTACCTGGATCTGTACAAAAGAGTGCAAGGTGTAGTATCAGTACAACCGACCCCATGTACTGAGTAAGTGTCGAGCCTAACCTCGAATAAATTAGTGAAAAGGCTACGGCGGGGCATTAACAATATAACCTGTGAACAATAATATGAAGCAAGAAGGAAATCTAAAACAAATAAATAGTAATTGTAGCAACAAATGAAATAACGCAGTCACCTTTTCCAGGTCTCAGCTATAACCAATTCTCATATAAGTTTCCAAAATTCGAAACTTTAACTTTAAATACAAGTAGTGCAAAAATATGAAAATAGTAAAATAAAATAGTATGTTTTCAAATCTTTGTTTTTTTTGAAAATCAGTAAAACATAAGTGTCCTCCTTTATTGCTCCTTGTTGCGGCGGGCAACCCGCTCCCACCTGTCCACCCTTATTGCTCCTCCCTAAATATATCACCCTTATTGCTCCTGTTGCGACGTGCAACCCGATCCCACATGTCCACCCTTATCACTCCTTGTTGCGGCGTGCAACCCGCTCCCACCAAACATATCATATCAATTTATTTATAAATTTTCACAATTCAGGCCAAGCCTTTCACAATATTTTTGTCTCAACAATTATAAATAGGAAACTGTATTTTCTCGTAACTTCATCAATATCATCTCGACCATAAAACCAATAGGAACATAAATGTGCATCTCGTAAAACCATGTCAAACTGCTCAACCTTTATGTACCACAGGGAAACCAAGAAAACAACCAATACTCTTACAAAATAATTACAACAAAACTTAACAACAAAATAACAAAACCAAGTAGTCATAGAAACAATAATGAACATAGAACAATTAAGACATGAGTCAATTAAATTAGAAACGGGGAAGGGATCATGTTTAACATGCAATTTGGTGGTGCATAGATACTCGTCACCTCACCTATACTCCACACACATGCAAATTCACATAGGAAATAAGTTGGGGATTCCTATTCCCTCAAGTCAAGGTTAAACCAAGTACTTACCTCAACTTCGCAGGTCACTCACAGCTCAATCACAGCTTTTCCCTTAGAATCTTGCTCTAACTTGCTCGAATCTAATCATAATTAACTTAATATCATTAATTAATGCTAAAGGAACTAACTTTATTGAAAATTATAATTTTTCCTAAGTTTTCTATAAAAAAAGTGAAAACCCGACTTCGGGCCCGCTTGGTTTAAACTAGGGGTTCGGACCAAATTACGTTTACCCATTCACCCACGAACCCGAATATACAATTAGTTTCGAAATCCGACCTCAATTCGAGGTAAAAATTGGATTTTTATAAAATTTCCTAATTCTACCCAAACCCTCAATTTTTACCATAAAAATTCTTAGTTTTTGAAGCATAGGAAAAAAAACGAGTGCAACACAACTCAAACCTATTCGAAACTCACCCGAGCCCTCGGAGATCTAAATAAAACATGCACACAAGTCAAAAAAATATCGTACGGACTTGCTCGTGTGATCAAATCATGAAAATAACATATAAAACTCTGAATTAAACCTCAAAACTCATCATTTTTTTCAAGAACACTTAAAATTCATTATTTCTCAACCGAATGTTCAAATCACGTCAAATAAACTCCGTTTTTTACCAAATTTCACAGTTAAAGTTTAAATACTATAACAAATCTGTATCGGGCTCCGGAACCAAAATATGGGCCCGATACCAATGGTTTCAAACATTAATTCTTTTATCTATTTCATTAATAGTTCAGCAAAATAATTTCTTTCAAAAATTGATTTCTAAGGCTTGGGACCTCGAAATTTATTTTCGGGCATACGCCCAAGTCTCATATTTTACTGCAGACCTCTCGGGATCGACGGAACACAGATCTGGGTCCGTTTACTCAAAATATTGACCAAAGTCAACTATAATTAAATTTTAACTCTAGAAATTACTATTTCTCATATTTTCACATAAAAGCTTTCTGGTTTCACGTTCGGACTGCGCACGCAAATCGAGGCATTTAAATTTAATCTTTTTATGTCTATTAAGTCTAGAACGGAGTCTAAATTCATAAAATGACCCCTTGGGTCATCACACTTTGAAACCATCTACTTTTTCAATTGCCTTGTAGTTGGACTTGTACACCCATCCAACTCTAGTTAAACATTCTACTGGGTGTAGAGTAATGACACCAATTAATATTTCATCATGCTTCTTGAAACATGCAATCTCAAACAATGGCACAAAATTTATTACATCTTCAATATCTATTATCATGCGTTGTTGTGGTTCAGGATCCCAAGCTATTTTTATTTCAAACTTGGGTTGATCATTAGAAACTTTCTCTTGATGAACCATTTTGCTTCTTTCATTACTCGATTCATCTTCAAAACCATCAAACAGTTTTCCTTGTGACATACTAACCTCTTTTGGACTGGCATCCTTTGCAACTAAATCATCTTTTTTATCAATCACATGAATTTTTGAAAGATCAATTTGAATATTATTTGAATTTCCTTTGCATTCAATATAATCTCTATCACAACAAAAATTACATGTACATTCTCTTCTTTTCTCGTCTGTTTCTGAATTTTTGATTACTTGATTTATTTCTGCCAGATCTGGTGTGTCTTCTTTTTCTTTTGGTTGATCATCCTTTTCTTGCGATGCCTCCTCCAATGTCACATCTTTTTGTTGATTTATCGATATCTCATATGTCACCAATTCACCTTTTAAATCATCAAGTCTGGGAGTGCTAAGATCTTTGGTAGCCTCAAGAGTAACTTTCTTGTTGTTAAAAGTTGTTTTTAAGTAAATTTTACTACTAGGCTAGCTGCCTAGTAGCGATTTTATTAATAATAATAAAACGAGAAACAAATAAAGTAAAGTTGTCCTAAAATCCATAGGACGATAAAAAAGGCTAAGACATAACTCCTACTATCAAAATTGGGTTTGTAGGTCCAATAATGATCTCACAAAGGAAATAAAATCTAATGTATGTCTAACTAAAGCTATAACTAGAGAAAGCCCAAAAGGGACATGTAATGGCCAGTCCCAGCTCTTTTTTGCTCCAGTTTAGCCCAGTTCCTTCTTGTCTTTAATACTCTGTCTGGGCCTCATATTAATGGACATAAGGACAAGCCCAAGTATCCTAGCCCAGATCCCTTTACCTTTAAATGTGGCCCAGCCTTAAATCTCGTATATCTGTAATAAGCCACTGACTTTGTCATTTCATTTACCTTCTCTTCACTTTCCAATTCTGTCTTGCCCTAGCTTGTTCCTCCTGCCTTTCACGACCATGACGATTCTGCTCCTTTTAGCTGGTAAGAGTCTCAATTTTAGCTCAGTACTTTGTTATTGTTTCCATTTCCTCACCTCATTGTTTCTTCGAATTTCGTCTCTTACTAGCGTTAGCTGCTTCCCATTGATTTCCTATTCTTCACTCTCTAGCCCTAACTTCTTGTTATGTTTGATGGTCCCAAATTTTCGCACAGCAGGTCGTCAATCTGAGCTCTGTGGCAGTCCCTTAGCGATGCATCGAAGCTGGTAATCTCTCCTTCTGCGTTTATTTCTCTTAATCTTGTTCAGTTTAACTTTATGCATTTCTGTATTCACCCATTTGTTTCTGCAATTCCAGCTTGATGTAGGCCCTGCGGAGACAAGGTTGTGATGAAATCTTTGAGTTCTATATGTTGTCCCTTCCACATGTATTGTTTTTTCCTTACTTCTTTGTTTTAGCCTTTTCCCTTGAGTGTTGTATGTTGTTTGATTCCTATTTGTGCTCTCCTTCTTTTTGCATGTCCCTTTTTCTCCCCCTATGGACTGCTTCTCCACCCTTAGGGGTCGTAATTGGAGACAATTTATGTTTTCTGAATTGATACCTGCAAATGAGAAGCCATTGTTAGTATAAAAAGGGACCTCCATGTACTCCTCGGTATTGATTTGTACATGAAGGTCTTGTTTTTGTGTGCTACGTTTATTTCTCCTTTCTCCTTCCAGTTTTTTGCCTATTTCGTTTTGACATTCTAGGCAATGTTTTTCTTCTCTTTGTTATTTCCTTTTTCCTTGCTTGCATGCTTATTTTCTCCATTTGTTCTCCTGCCTATTTCTGTTAGACTTTCTAGGCAATGTTTCCTGTTTTTTAATTGTTTTCTTGCTCCTGTATTGCTTCCCTTCCTTCCACCATCTGAGTGTCCTGCTTATGCTGGTTTACTTATTGTATTGTGTTGTAGTTTCTCCTGTTTTGTTAATGCCTGTGCACCTGCCTGGATCCCGGTATGCCCCTCTTTCTCCTTGTTTCCTTTCCTGTGCACCTTCAATCTCCTTTTGTTTCTTTTACTATTCCTGTTATGCTGCCCATTTCTCTTTGGCATTCTGAGCAGCTGTTTCCTCCTTTTTAGGCTCTCCTGATTCCATTCCTGTCTTGTTTCTGTTTGTAGTGTAGTTATAATTCTCTCCCACCTCCAATTATGTAGCCCAATTCGATTAAACTTTCTGGGTCTTTTCCTTCTATCTTCTCCAATGGTCCATATGTTCCATGCTACCGAGTTGTTTCCTGTCCCTATTTCCCTTCCTTTGGATTGAATGTAAAACATTAATACCACCAAATAAAGGAGTATTAGGATACAGTAAATCAACTTTGCTAAGGTACCTGCAAAAAAGCAAACTTTGTTAGTGAAAAATCTGTTAACCATGCTCTTTTCTTTACATATTTGAGCATTGTTGTTTAGGTATTTGTTAGTACTCCTGCTCCATCTATATCTCCTTCCTTCTCCTGTCATCCTATTGCTACTTTTACTCTCAGGTGTGGACATTGCAACTTATCATCATTGAGGATTCTCCTGCCCATTAAGTCTAGATCCCAGAACCCATGGCACTCTATATCACCATTATCAAGTGCATAGTTTGCCAAATGGTTTGCCAGTCTATTTCCTTCTCTATAAATGTGTGTCACCCTTAGTGTACAACCTTCTTTCAGTCTCCAAATCTCCTCAACTTGATCAAGTATGCTCCACGGTGGTTTCCAGGTTCCTTCCACTACATTTTTAATCTGCAATGAGTCTGTTTGTAACCATATTTGTCTGTAGTTCATTTCTGTACTCATTCTTAGGGCTTCTACTATAGCTGTAGCTTCTGCCTCATTATTAGACCCTTCATCTATCTGCTTCCCACTAGCATATATCAAATCTCCTTTAGAATCTCTCAGACAGACTCCAATAGAGCTTCTTCCTGGATTCCCTCTACTAGCCCCATCAGTGTTCACCTTTATCCACCCCTCCTGAGGAAATTCCCACATTACCTTCTCATATTTCAGCTTTGGAGTGAAGTTATGCAACACACTTAGAATGTCTTGCCATCTGTGAGGTACTCTTAGGCCAGGTTTTCTGATTTGAACCAAAGCTTGGATTGTTGATGAGACTTGGTAGATAACTTTGTTAACAGAAACAACCTCTCCATGTTTCCAACTATTCCTCCTCTTCCATAGTTCCCATACAATGCATGCTGGCAAGGCTTGCATGATAGGTTTGATCCTTGGCAATACCTGAGTAGTCCAACAACTAGTGATAGCCTGATGTAGTGATAGACCCTCCATTCTAATACCTGCCCTAGCTAGGAAAAAATTCCACATTGTTGATGCTGCTCTGGATGTGTAGAACAAATGAGTCAGGGTCTCCTCCTTTGGTTCTGCACAGCACCAACACCTAGAAGGCATGAAATATCCTAGCCTTCTCATGAAATCATCTAGAGGCAATTTTGCTTTCCACAACTTCCACATGAAGAAGGAAATTATGAATGGTAGCCCTTTCACCCATATCTTCTCATATGCCAATCTCCTGTGGTCCCTTCTTCTCAAATAATCCCAAGTTGTTTTGATAGTAAATTGTCCTCTTGTGTCCAGCATCCAGATGGGGGTATCAAGTGTATTAGGATGAACTGGAGGTGGAACATGATCAATTATATGTTGTGCTAAGTCTTCTGGTAGAGCATCATATAACCTACCTGCATCCCATGCATTATTTTCTACCATCTCCCACACATTGTGTATATCCTCATCAATTCCAAAGCCATTAGGAACCAGGAAGTATAAGTCTCCAAGTCCAGTCCAATTGTCAAACCAGAATAGTGCTGACCCCATTTTAGGCTTCCACAATATCTGATGCTCTATAATGTCTTTGCACTCTATCATTTTCCTCCAAACATGTGATCCTCTTCTCCATGGGACAATGACTGAGTTTAATTTCTTGCAATATTTCTGACTCATAAATGAACTCCACAAGCTTGGCTGAGTTCTGAATTTCCACCACAGTTTGTAGAACAAAGCTTTTGCCACATCATGTAGAGATCTGAATCCTATACCACCTTCCCCAGTTGGCATACACATGTTTGACCAGGATGACCAATGTCTTGATGTGCCTCCAATGTTGCTGCTCCAGAAAAATTGAGCAAAAATTTTATGCAGCTTGTTGATGACATTATTAGGAGGGTTCACTGCAGATAGCAGATGAATAGGCATACTCTGTAGTACACTTTTGATGAGTACTGCCCTTCCTCCTATAGACAACAACTTCCCTTTCCATGCCTGTAGTTTATCCATAACTTTTGTGATTAGCCCTTGATAATAGTCAGCTTTTCTCCTGGCATAAAAAATAGGACAGCCTAAATATGTAAAAGGGAACTCCTGTCTTGATATACCAGTCATTCTTTCCACCCCATTCACTACTGTCTCATCAGTCAAGTGGTGTAAGTAGACTGCAGATTTTCTTTTGTTCACCAATTGTCCCGATGCAGCCTCATATGCCCCAAGTACTCTCATAACCATACTTAAAGATATTGGATCAGCAGAACTGAAGATTATAGTGTCATCTGCATATGCCAAATGATTAATCTTTGGGCTCCACTTAGGTAATCCAAATCCTCTTAATGTTCTTTCCTGATGCAATGAGTTCAAACCTCTAGACAAAGCTTCAGCAGCCAATATAAACAGACTAGGAGACAAAGGATCACCTTGTTTTACCCCCCTTGTAGACCTAAAAAATCCCTGTGGTTGCCCATTCACTAGAATGGAATACCAATTGTTTGCTATCAAATCATATATCAGCCCAATAAAACCTTCTTCAAAGCCCATTTTCCTCAAGATTTTGGTCAGAAACAGCCATGATAACCTGTCATAGGCCTTGGCCATGTCCAATTTGATGACCACATTTGGGCCTGCTCTAATTCTCAACCTCATATCTGTAATAATCTCTTGTGTTAGTAGTACATTCTCCACAATACTCATTCCTTTCACAAAGCCAGCATGCTCTTCAGAAATCAGCCCAGGAAGTAGACCAACTAGTCTATCATGAATCACCCTCGAAAAGATCTTATTAACAAAGTTGCTTAAACTAATTGGTCTCATGTCTGCAAATGTAACCACTTCCTTTTTCTTGGGCAGCATCACTATATTTGTATGTGTTATGTATCTAGGCAATTGTTGACCACTGAAGAAGGCTAAAACCATGTTGTATATATCTTCTTCTACTATGTCCCAACAACTATGAAAGAAAGCCCCAGTGAATCCGTCAGGTCCTCCTGCCGAGTCTCCATTTAGTCCAAATACTGCAAGCTTAACCTCCTGTTTTGTGGGTATTGACATCAGTTTCTCATTCTGTGTGGTATCAACCATTGTAGGTACACAATCAAGTATTTTGAAATCAGTTGGTACTACCCTTTCTGTAAAATTATAATATTTAACAGCCTCCTCAGCAATTATTTCTTCCTCGTCAATCCATTGACCCATGTTGTTTTGTATTCTGTTCAACTTGAGTCTCTTTCTTCATCCATTGACTAGCGCATGAAAAAACTTAGTATTTCGATCACCATCTTTGAACCATGCCATACCAGCTTTTTGTTTCCAAAATTGTTCTTCTATAGCCAAATATTTAATCATTTTTGCCTGAACTTTTTGCAATCTTTGCCTATTCATTTGAGTTGGAGATGCCTCAAATTCCCTTTCATGGACTAGTACTGTTTCTTCTAGGCTTGTTATTTTCTGAAAAATATCTCCATATGTTGCCTTGCTTCAAGCTGACAAGGCTTTCTTGAGTTTCTTCAGTTTGTGGTTGAACAGAACAAATGGACTAGCACAAAAGTCTACTGACCAGTTTTGCTTGACAACCTCTTTGAAAGTTGCATTCTTCACCCAGAAGTTTAAAAACTTAAAGGGCTTCTTAATTATTTTAGCTTCTATGTCACATTTCAGCAGCATATGACAATGATCAGAGCCTATTTTAGACAGATGAGTGATTTCAAGTCCAGGGAAGGTTTGCTGCAACTCCATATTACCAAAACATCTGTCTAACCTTTTAAAAATACAATCCTCATCAGATCTTCCATTCCACCATGTGAATATACTCCCTTTGAAACCCAAGTCTGTTAGGTTACTTGTGTTGATGCAATGTCTGAAATCATCTACTTCATTCAGAGAAACAGGTAGTCCCCCAAACTTTTCCTCCTCATCCCAAATCACATTGAAATCTCCCCCCACAAGCCATGGTAGGTTCATATCTGATGCCAGGTAGTATAAAGAGTCCCACAATTCTATTCTTTCAATGGCATCACACTTGGCATACACCAATGTGAGCATAAGTTCAACATGAGTCTCAGTATGAAATAGTTTAAGAGTCAGTTGTTGCACTAAGTTATACACAATTGTTACCTCATACACCTCATCAATGAAAGCCCATATCTTGTTTGACACATTCACAATAGCCTGTGCTAGACCAATCCTCCTCCTGTATCTTTCTGCTTTGTGGGATTGTTGCATAGGTTCTAGGATTCCAATGAATTCAAAGTGATGTTGTCTGTGCATGGTAGTAAGTCTCTCAAAAGCCTGCATAGTGTTGACAGACCTGATATTCCATATTAGAGCATCCATTTATTGATTTTGAGTTTTGGATAGTGTCCTTCTAGTTTGAACCCCACCAGCTGGGGCAATTGTTGCTTCCTTGTTATGCTTTTTCTTTGTTTTAGCTGCTGATCTGCCCCTTTCCATATGTCTAGGTGACAGATCACCCTCCCTAGCCACATTAAGAAAGTTCTGGGCAGATGACTCTTCATCCATGTCCCTATTTACCTGATGTTCATGTATGTTAGCATCTTCTTCACCTCCTACTTGATCTGTATTTTGCTGTGATTTGCCAACTGTTTGTTCTCCTGTGTTGCCCATAATTTGCATCTGCTTATTTGAAACTTCAATTTGTATTGCAGGAGGTATTATGTTGTCCACAGTTGCATCTCCTGCTGTCATATTTTTGGATTGATCACAACCCTCATCAGTTTGTTCCAGGCCATCCTGAATGGGTTCAGTCTCTATTTGTGTTGCTGCTGTTCCACCAGGATCAATAGGGTCTCCAGGATCAATTGGCATATCTCCATTCAGCACCTCTACACTTTGTTGTACCTGGACATGGGTGGTCTCTGGAGCAGTTAGCATGAGTATACCATCTGATTGCTTTCCCTTGATGGCATCATTTACATTTGTATCCTCCTCATTGTTTGTATCTCCTCCATTTTCTTCCTCACTTTGCATCTCATCAGGTATGACTCCTTCCTCAGGATCCACTTCTGTCTGGTCATGTCATAGCCTACCTCCTGTCCATTTTACTATTTCCCTATTCTGAAACATTTCAAAATCTGGATCTTCAACCTGTTCATTATTGTCATTTTTTTCCAATGCTTCCATAACTCCAGTGTATTGTGATGGTATGAGAGACTGCAATATTTTCTCAACAATTTTAACTTCTTCCAATACTTCTCCTATGGTCCTTGGACCATTGAATATTTCAGTAATTCTTGTAAAGAATTGTTTGATAGACTCTGTTGGTCTCATACGAGCCAACTCAAATTGACTCCTAAACTCTAGCAGTTTCTCCTTCTTTATGTCAGAAATTCTTCGATGTGACTTCACCGAGGTTTTCCAAACCTCCTTTGATGACTTTGCATGCAAACATTTTTTAAATACATACAATTCGACCTTATAATGGCGAGATAGTAGCGTGCCTTATAATCTAAATGTCTCTTCTTCTCCAATTGCATAGTTGCATCACCTGTCAATGTTGTGCTCTCTGGAGGTTCCTCAAATCCAATGGGGGACAATAATCCAATAGGCTTAAAAAATTCTTCATATGTTGATACCAATTTTCAAAATTATTTTTGCCATCAAACACAAAAGTTGGATAATTGAGCAATAGAGTTTTCATTTTTTTTTTGGATCTCCTACCAGCCCTAACATGATCTCACAAAGGCTTTGATACCAATTTGAAGGAATGAAAGAACCTGAAAAGGAATTTAGGCACAAGCAAAAATTCAACAAAGGCTAGTAGAAATTTATCAAACTAGGGAGAGAACATGGTAGGAGGATTTTTCACAACTCATATGTTATTGATCTCTCTACATCATAGCTACCTCTTCACAATAGAAAATATGTAGTAGCACCTCTATTTATAATACTACAAAACCAAAATTGACTAGAATCTAGAAAACCTATTCCTACATGATTTTGGTTGAAAATTCTAATTAGACATAAATTAGATAAATTAGTAAATACCAAATCCTAAACGATGGTACGAATACTAATTAATCTTTGTTTAATTTCAAAGAGAATGTTAAAGGAGTTGCGAGAAATATCGCAAAGAAGAGCGTGTACAGAGCTTCATCGGTGTTTGTTCAAACCAGTCAAAGATAACATACAGTACTTACTAGGGGTGTCAATGGATATTCGACAACCGCCTAAAGAGACCGAACTGTACCGCACCAAACCGATTTTTAGGTTCCTTATAAAAAATCCGTAGATTTTTATATAAATCTATAACCTCACCGATAATTAGGGTAGGTTTTTTTATTTTATGAAAATAAACCAAAAAAATATCAAACCGTACCGAATAAAATTTACATGTGAAAAATATATTTATATAGTTAGTTTAAAAATAATAATGCATAAATTTTTCTTTGGGCCTTGGAATTATGAATTACAAGCCAACAAGTAATTAAACTCAAAATACTAATTCCTAAAACTTATTATGCTACTTCTACTTAAACCAAGTTATTTCAAGTATCTACATTAGCAAGACACAAAGTATACTAGCAATTACAAGTTGCAAACTACAATGTATCGAATATGTTTCCTTTCATATAATTTAGATTAATCTTTTTGAATATTTAATCTTCTATAGACTTTATTCTTAAGTCCTAACTTGGTTAATATCTTTCCACTCGTGTGATTTATATTTTTTTTTGAATTTGCTTGGTTTCTTTTACGTTGTTGTAGAATAGTTGATGGATCTATACTCTAGCCATCTTTTAATTCATCACTTTAAACGATAAAAATGTCTAGAGAGTTTTGCCAAATCCTATAAAAGAACATATGTTTATTACATTCTACTTCTACTGGTGAATTTTACATGATATTTAAAAAATACCGAAAATTAATCGAACCGTACCGATACCAACGAGAAACCGACATGATTGGGACGACTTCAAAAGGTCTAATTTTGGTTATACATAATAGAATAAACGAAAAAATAGTATGGTACAAATTTTATAAAATAACTGGACGAACCGAACCATTGACACCCCTAGTACTTACTATTATAGGTTCGGAGTTTTCGAATCAAGGGAAGATTGGTCGTGTTTCTGCTCTATTCCACGCAGGGGCGAAGGTACATAGGGTCAAGGGTGGTCAACTGACCACCCTTCGCCGAAAAATTATACTACGTATAAGGTAAAATATTGTTTGTTATTGATTAAAAATAGATTTTGAACACCCTTGCATAGCCCACTAGCAAAGGGTGTTCAAAATTTGAACACCCTTATTGAATTTCCTGGCTTCGCCACTGATTCCACGTGTCTAGTTGTCTACTTAATTGAGTAGCATATGTAGATACGAGGGTCCCGACACAACTGCTTACCAAAACCTAATATCAGCATTTTACACTAATTTTCCGCCGATATGCATTTATGTGCACCATATATATATATATATATATAATATATATGTGTTGGAAACGTTGAATTTAATTGAACCTATTAATTATATGCTACATATGTCATGTGCTTAAGAGGTCGTTTGGTAGGGTGTATAAGAATAATGCGAAATAAGGTGTATTAGTAATGCGAACATTAGTTATGTAGATATTATTTCTTATCTACTGTTTGGTGTGGTATATTAAAATTATAATGCATTGCATACTTTTTAAGAAAAATAGATGTTTACAAAAATGTCCTCCATGTTCTCTAGCTTTTAGGGACTTTAAGGACAATTTTGTCTTTAACCATGCTAATGCATGCATTAATAGCCTTGGTATTACTAATGTCATGGTTTTTAATGCATTACTTATGCATAGGATAATGTCAAGTATGATGTATAACTAATGCACGTATTAGTTAGTTATACATAGATAGAAAAAATATACCAAACAAGATATTAGTAATGGATAGAGCTAATGCTTGCATTAGTTTTTCCTAGTACCGACCAAACCACCCCAAACCACCCCTAAATGTAGTAGAGCACCCATTACATGAACATCTTGGATCACTACATACCTACATAGGTTTCTAACAATATTTGAACTTATGGTTAATGGTCCACGTTAACACTATATCCTTTGTTTTTCACAAGTACTCTTCTGAGCAGCTCATATATAGTAATCTTTCATTTGTGTGAGATACACAGAAACAGTGCACATTTGTTCCAAATGTTTAAAGTATATAAAAAAAGTGATTAAACAATTAGATAACAGCTTGTATGGTAATTATTGATAAATTGCTATGATAATTAATAATATTATAAAACTTATAACTAAACTACTATCACATATTCAACCGGTACCTATAACTAAATCCTTGTTCCGATATCCACTTCACGCCACCAAATCACAGTGAGATCTCCAAGGAAAAAAAGAAATGCATAATCTTGGCTCTGAAAAAACACGAAAAGTATTTACAACGTCCTAATTTTATCCGGCAAGCAAAACGGATAAGCTGGGAATAAAGTAAACATAGAGTTCAAAACCAACCAGAAAGAAGAAGCATCGAGTTCAGAACCAACCCATAAAGCCAATTCAAAATCATCCTCAGAGTAGATAAAACTAGGAAATAAAAACCAAACACAGAAATATGCATATTGCACACATCTTCATGCCGGCACAAAATTTAAAAAAAAAAAAAACAATTCCATTCCTTCTAAGAAAGAGGAGCTTACAGTAATAAAAAGCAAAATCTTACCAACAAACGACTAATTAAATTAGTAACATCCCATCATGCCAATTGATGTCTTCCTTCATGAAGAATATATAACGAGTTTTCTTAATTTCTCTACCCCTATTCTCTAACAAAATCAGGAATACTGGGATTAATTGTTTGATGACCTAATTAAGGTCTTGGCGGTGGAAAGAATTGCGTACCAGCCATGAAAGCAGAAAGTTGATGATTTGGATATATGGAAGCTGGATCAAACATAGCAATGGAAATGCCCTGCTGCTGTTGGCTACTTGCGGAGGCTGTGAAATTAAGCGGTTGTGATGAGCTCTCTCCTGCACCTCCTCCACTACTACTATACCGACTCTGATCAGGGCCTTGGTCATAAAGCATTCCTTTGAAAATGTGGCCTCCAATATTCACAGCTGTTTGATAAGCATAATGCTGTTCTGCATCTTCGACTCCACTCACTTTAACGCAGCGGAATACTGCTGGAGAACTCACTTCTCGAGGAAAATGACTACCCAACTCTAACCCTAGACAGTAATTAAACCACAAAACTAAATATGGAGTCCTTTTAAATCCAAACGAATGAAAGAATATTTAATTTCCAGGACTACAAACACTATCAGTTGGAGAAGAAACAGTGACAATTTTTCGTTGCCACTTGCTTTTAGTTAACTTCATACAAGTAAAAACTACAGCGGTATTAGTAATAGTAGTACGAGGCATTTTTAAGGAATTTAGTGAGAAACTTGGCCCAAAGTAATTAATACACCAACCATCATTTTGAATATTTGATTACTGATATAAAGAAGAATTGTAATGTTACCTGAAGAGGTAGTGGGTAAACGAGTGTAGGCAAGAGAGGAAGCAGAGATATTGTCTCTTGGCCTTTTGGGATGGTTTTCTGAAAATTGTTGTTGCCTTTCACGCCTTCTGGCTGCAGGAACCCAAGTACTTTTAACATGCGTTTGACACTGAAAGCCTCTACCCCTACAGCAAGTTCTACACCTCGAATGTGGGCAATCTTTCTTAGCTTGATTCCCACAATCTTGGCAATTCACATTCCCTTGATCTCCACTGCTACTGCCTCCTCCCCTCATATTATTCATAACCCTAAACCCTAATGATCTAGAAGAATTACTGCTGTTATTACTAGGTTTACTACTACTAGGTGGACCCACGCAGATAGAGAAATCCACATGATCTTGCTCTTGATTTTGATGATTTTGTTGTGATCTTTGTTGATGCAACTGTTGCCATAGCTTGAAACCCTTGTTGTAGATCTCTTCGTTCTTGAACAGCAACAAATTATTCGTAGCTAATTCTTTTTGTTCTTGCTCTTTTCCCCCACCTAGACTGAAAAACCAAGACATATTCTACTCCTATAAGCTATATCTAACCTCAATTTTGATTGCATACCCATTGCCAAAAGAGACCCGGTCCCCCTCAACCTATACGGACAAATAGGGTAAGGCAAGTATATGAACTATGGGTTTTTGATGATAACCATGTTAATTTTTGTAGTAGCTGTACTGGGGTAGTAATTTTTTAATTGGGAAAATTCAGACTTACTGTGGGTTTTGTTTCCTTTGCAGCTTTTCAGGACAAATTGTAGGAATTTTTTTAGGATAACGAAAAACAAAAAGATCGTTGATCCCCTTAATAATTCTCTCTCTTCTTATACATCTTTGCTTTCACTTCACATGGATTCTTTGTCGTCGATTTTGATTACGGTGCATTAAATTTATAGCTCTGTGACGCCGCCATGGAGACTGCAATCTTTCATCTGCAGCAGATCAGAGCTAACCTCAATTTAAGACTAACAGCAGTACATACTCTCTTCTCTCTCTCTCTCATACACTTTTTCTTTATCTCACTGTTTGCCCTGCAATCTAAGTTTGGGTTTATTGAGACAAATACCTTGCCACTTCTACACTTCTCTCACATTTGATTACACATATTATATATTCACAGTTTCACACTAGAGGTTAGTACACTAGCCTTTCCTTTAATATTAAAAGATAGTTTACAATTCAAATATAATTATAAGCTACGGTTATTACCTACACTAATAGTATGTAGTTTTTCTTAATGGTTGACTATTATATATGCACTAATAGTGCGTAGTTTTTTTTTGGCAAGCTCCCGTTTGGTGATAGATTTTGGGAGTTCTGTTTTCAAATACCTGTTTGTTTATAGATTTTAACCAGTGTTTTAAAAGGCGTGAACATAAGGCGAGGCGTTTTGCATATTCCTCAGCGAGGCGTAAGCCTTGAGGCACGGAGCGTAAGTCCCATAGGTATTTAATTTTATATTATTTTATAAAATAATATAATTACAGTAAATATTTATAAACAAGTAAAATTGCATAAAAATGAAGAAAACTATGAGATTATATATATATATATATAT
>ML284767.1:10007-44754 GCA_005239495.1 Nicotiana undulata
TCGAGTCGTCCTCCAGACTCTGAGAGATAGGTAGTTGTATGCCAATTTTTTTAAGTGTGAGTTCTGGTTGAGTTCTGTGGCATTCTTGGGCCATGTGGTATCGGCAGAGGGCATTCAGATGGATCCAATGAAAGTTTCAGCAGTTAGAGATTGGCCTAGGCCCACTTCAGCCATAGAAATTCGGAGTTTCTTTGGCCTAGCAGGCTATTATCACCAGTTCATGGAGGGGTTTTCATCTATAGCAGCCCCCATGACCAAGTTGACACAGAAGAGTGTTCAGTTCAGATGGTCGAAGGAGTCTGAAGCGAGCTTTCAGAAGCTCAAGACAACATTGACCACAACACCAGTGTTGGTACTACCCACAGGTTCAGGTTCTTATAACATGTATTGTGATGCTTCGCGAGTTGGGCTGGGTGCAGTGTTGATGCAGGATGGGAGGGTTATAGTCTATGCTTCACGTTAGTTGAAGATTCACGAGAAGAACTATCCAGTCCATGATTTGGAGCTTGCAGCTATTGTTCATGCCTTGAAGATTTGGAGGCACTATTTGTATGGGGTACCGTGTGAGGTATTCACTGATCATAAGAGTTTGCAATACTTGTTTAAGCAAAAGGAGTTGAATATGAGGCAGAGGAGGTGGTTAGAGTTGCTGAAGGATTATGATATTACTATTCTCTATCATCCGGGAAAGGCCAATGTGGTGGCCGATGCCTTGAGCCGGAAGTCAGTCAGCATGGGTAGTTTGGCTTATCTATCAGTTGGAGAGCGACCTTTGGCTTTGGATGTTCAGGCGTTAGCCAATCGATTTGTTAGATTGGAGGTTTCGGAGGGTGGCGGTGTTTTAGCCCATACTTTTGCTCGTTCTTCACTGTATGATCGCATTCGCGCCAGGCAGTATGGTGATAGTCATTTGTGTGCTCTTAGGGATGCGATTCGACACGGACGTGCCAAGCAGGTCACAGTTAGTGCTGAGGGAGTTTTGAGATTGTAGGGTTGTATATGTGTTCCCGATGTTAATGGCATTCGTGAGTTAATATTGCATGAGGCCCATAGTTCCCGGTATTCCATTCATTCGGGCGCCGCGAAGATGTACCTGGACTTGCGGCAGCACTACTGGTGGCGTAGAATGAAGAACGATATTGTGACTTATGTAGCTCGGTGCTTGAATTGTCAGCAGGTTAAATATGAGCACCAGCGACCCGGTGGTTTGATGCAGCAGATTCAGCTTCTCGAGTGGAAGTGGGAGTGTATTACGATGGATTTTGTAGTTGGACTCCCACGGACTCCGAGGATGGTTGACGTAGTATGGGTTGTTGTAGATAGGCTGACCAAGTCAGCGCATTTCATTCTGGTGGCGATTTCATCTTCAGCAGAGAAGTTGGCTCAGATCTATATGAGAGAGATTGTCAGATTGCACGGTGTGCCCTTATCTATCATATCAGACCGAGGTACTCAATTTACCTCCCATTTGTGGAGAGTATTTCAGAGAGAGTTGGGCACTCAAATTGAGTTGAGCACAGCATTTCATCCTCAGACGGACAGACAGTCCGAGCGCACTATTCAGATTTTGGAGGATATGTTGCGGGCATATGTTATTGATTTTGGTGGTTCATGGGGTCAGTTCTTGCCTTTGGCATAGTTTTCCTACAACAACAAATACTAGTCGACCATTCAGATGGCTCCGTATGAGGCGTTGTATGGTAGGCGATGTCGGTCTCCAATTGGATGGTTTGAGCCCGGGGAGTCTAGATTATTGGGTTCTGAGTTAGTCTAGGATGCCTTGGATAAGGTGAAGATTATTTAGGATAGGCTTCATACAACTCTGTCCAGGAAGAAGAGTTATGCAGCTCGTAGAGTTCGAGATTTGTCTTTCATGGTAGGAGACCAGGTTTTCCTTCGAGTGTCGCCTATGAAGGGCGTGATGAGATACGGAAAAAGGGCAAGTTGAGCCCTAGGTACATGGTCCATTTGAGATTTTAGATAAGGTAGGAGAGGTGTCCTACAGACTTGCCTTGCCACCGCATTTATCAACAGTGCATCCAGTGTTTCATGTATCCATGCTCAGGAGGTATATTGCAGATCCATCTCATGTTCTTGACTTCAGTGGTGTCCAATTGGACAAGGATCTGACTTATGAGGAGGAGACGGTAGCCATATTAGATAGGCAGGTTCGCCAGTTGAGGTCGAAGAGTTATCCTTTTGTCCGTGTTCAGTGGAGGTCAGCCTGCCGAGGCAACTACTTAGGAGTCCGAGTCCGATATGAGGAGTCGTTACCCCCATCTTTTCTCAGACTCAGGTACTTTTCTATGTCCGTTCGAGGACGAACATTTGTTTTAGAGGTGGAGATTGTGAAGACCCAAAAGGTCATCCTAAGTAATTCCAGCTAAATTTGTGTTATGAGGCCCCGAAAGCCTTCATTAATCTCACCTCGATATGCGTGTGTAGCCCGGGCAGGTAGCCGGGAAGCTTCTATGTGAAAATTTGATAAAAATGGGATTTTTGAATTGAATAATTGAATAAAGTTGACTTTGGTCAACGTCTTTGGTAAACGGAAAATATGGGACTTGGGCGTATGCCCGGAATCGAATTCCGAGGTCCCAAGCCCAAGAAATGAATTTTTAAAGAAAATTGTTTTTGGGAAATAATAAAGGATTTTGAAAATGAGTAATTATGTGAAAGCCGTGTTACCGGGCCTGTATTACAGTTCCGGATCTCGGAACAGGTTTATTATATATTATTTGTCCTATCTGTGAAATTTGGTGTAAAACAGACTCGATTTGACGGGTTTCGGATCAAAATGAGAGATTTAGAGTTAGTAAAGTTTTGAGGATGTTCATAAAACTTGAAATTTGGTTAGGAATGTGATTTTATGCTACTGAGGTCCGAATGAAATTCCGAGGCCGGGAACAGTTCCGCTACATTATTTATGACTTGTCTGCAAAATTTGAAGTTGTTCCGAGTTGTATGGGTCGGTTCGGCGCATCGTTATAGAATTCTAGAATTTCAAAGTTCTTAAGTTTTGAATTCAGGGGTTTTGGAGGGTGATTTTGAGTTTTAGCGCTGTGTTGAGTGTTCCGTGGGCTCGAGCAAGTTCGTTTAATGATTTGGGACTTGTTGGTATATTTGGACGGGGGCTTGGGTGGGCCCAGGTGCCTCCTGGACCCCGCACGAGGCCAAAAACAAGCAAAAATCACTGCTGGTGCACAGCAGCTGGTGTGACCGCAGGTGCGGTTGCCCAGCCGCAGGTGCGGGACCGCACCGGCGATCCAGGCCTTCGCAGGTGCGACCTCTTTCGCAGGATCGAGCCAAACTCCGCAGGAGCGGGACCGCTGGTGCGGCTCCCAACTCCGCAGGTGCGAGCTCAAGGTCCCAAGCCCTTTTCCACAGGGGAGATCAACTTCTCGCGGGCGCGAGACCGCACCTGCGGTCCTAAGGTTGCAGGTGCGGAAACCCCTGTTGGCAGCCCCTTTTAAATGTCCAAAATTTCGAGTTTTCTTTATTTTATCCACCATCAACCTCCATTAGAGAGCATCCAAGTTTGGGCAGCACCTCCCACGACCACCCACTGTAAGAGGTAAGTCAAACCCCATAAACTTCAAGTTTTAACGTTAATTCCTAGTTAAATTAACTACTAAATCATCTTTAAAAAAATCATAGAATTAGGTAGTAATTTTAGGGTTCTTGAGGAATTTGTGACTTTCCATTTTAGGCCATGAATTCTTGTATAAATCACATAACTTCGATCCTTAGACTCCGGGTAATGGATTCCTTCATGAATTTTCGAAAATCTGAACGTATGGGCCCGGGGTCGAATTTTAGTATTCTTGGAAGAATAGTAGGAAATGTATGATTAGGCCTGGGAATTGGTTTATTGAGTATTTATTGATGTTAATAAATCCATTATGTCTAGATATTACCGATTCGGAGTTGGATTTGAGAGGGAAGGCTGTGATTGAGGCTTGACTTGCATTTTTGGAGCCGAGATAATTGTTTGGCCTAACCTCAACTTGAGGGATTAGGTATAGAGTCTTATTTGCTATGTGTAACTCATGTCCAATGTAGAGGCGTGGTGACGAGTGCCTATATGTTGCGGTCAAGCATGCCCGTGAGTCAATTGTGGTGAAACTTACTGTGTTCTTAATATTCTGCGCGCTACGAGTAATTGGTGAATTAGAAGTGATACCTTGATGTTGTTTCATGACGTGGGAGTTATTGAGTTCTTTGTTTCAGTTGAGGCTTACACTGTTGAAATTGTATTTCTGATGCGAGGTTGGTTATAGCTGAGACCCTTGTCGGGCATCTGTTGAGCTTGTAATTGATGATTTCTCCTTTCCGGGACAATAGAATTTTATTGAGTATTTCCATGCACTTGAGACTTCTTAATGTTGACTTTCACATTATATTGTTGCTTTGTTTTATTATTTGTCGCACGAGGGGACATGTCGTGCTGACTGTTTGTTACTTATCACACGAGGGCACATGCCGTGTTTATCATTAATTGTTTATTGCACGAGGGGACATTCCGTGCCGAGTGATTGTGAGGCTATGCACGAGGGGACATGCCGTGCCTTTTGCTGTACATTATCTGTTTGAGAAGTTAAATTCTTGCCTTTATTTTTACATTTCAGTTATTACCCTATTCTACCGTGCTAGCATTTTGTTGCCCCTTTTACCCCCGGCATGTTCTCCCTGTAGCTGTCTTACTTTCTTATTTTCGTCAACATTTTTCCTGTTATTATGTAAAATTGCACAGGTACATGTATTGTTGTCGGTCCTAGCCTCGTCACTACTTCGCCGAGGTTAGGCTCGTCACTTACTCAGTACATGGGGTCGGTTGTACTGATGCTACACCTGCACTTCTTTATGTTGTGCAGACTACGCAGTCGGACCCGGTGATCACAGATGGTCGGAGCATCCCATCAGTTCATACAGGAGACATCGAGGTAGACCCGCAGACGTTCGTGGGCCTTGGCGTCACCTTCTACTCTTCACTTTCAGCTCTGTCTTACTTTATATTTCAAAGACAGTCCTATGTACTTATTTTCAGACCTTTGTTTTAGTAATCTCTTAGTCAGTTCGTGAGTATGTGACACCAGTTCTGGGATTTGTAGATGGGTTTTATTTCGAAATTGCTATGTTATATTTTGGTTATTTGTTAACCTTCACAGTGTGGGCCATCGATGCCTTAGTTATCTTGTTAGTTTTAGTTGTTAATGAGTTTTATTTAGTTCAAACTTTGGCTTGTCTAGCGGGTCCACTGTTAGTCGTAGTCATGGCCGAAGGTGGGATTTCGGGTCGTGACAGTTTAGTGCCACTCGTACGCAGGGATTGTTATTGGAAGCATGATTTTCCTGTTGTAGTTCCTAACGATAACCAAATAATAACCTCTTACTGGACTGGGTATTCTTATGTTTATACTTATCCCTTCACATTAGGATTCAAGCCTCCCATCGACCTTGTTATCATTTAGTTTTGTCGATTCTTCAAAGTTTGCCTAGGACAAGTCGGTCCTCTTGTTTGGCGAGTAGTTGCATGCCTCAGGTATTTGGCCAATTTAGCATCCGTACCCTTTACTTTCCATCATCTTATTCACCCCTATTCTTCGATGTTGTTTCGCCAATGAGTGTTTACTCTCGCGGCTAGGAGTAAAAGGGTGTTAGTTACTCCAGATGATGACAAGGATAGAGGGTGGTATGTCCGGTATGTTGCTGTCCCTACTGCAGGCTTAGTAGGTGAAAAAAATCTCCCCTTCCCTGAGAAGTGGAACTTTGCACGTGAGTACAGTTTTTCTCACTTTCCTTTTCTTCGTTTTCGATAAACTATCAATACCGTGACTGTTTCTTTTCCTTTTGCAGCAACCATGGGAACCGTCAAGAATGTCTCCGGTTTCAGTGATTGGGTAGAAAAACTTTTGTTAATCGCTCCTTTAGAAGAACGTTCTTAGAAATACCTCTATTTCAGGTTTGGTTGGAAGGTGAAAACCCATGGTAAGTGAGGTTTTTTTTTACTTCTTCCCTTTTTGAGCTTTATCTGATCCCTTTCATTTTGGTAGGGTTTCCTGCTCGTGGGATTTCTGCTGCAGCTGTGTCGGCTTCAAAGTTGTCCCTGGCTAAGGCACAGGAGATCATTGTTGGCTCTTCCTCGTCAAAAAGGAAGGCAAGTGAGTCCAGGACCTTAGAGGATGAAGAAGAACATGAGGAGGGCTCGTTGGTCCATAGGTCACGTAGGAGGAGGGTCGTTTCTGACGATGAATCTGCGCCCGTTGCTGATGCTTCCGTGCCTGAATCAGAAATTTCCGCTCCCGAAGATGCAACTCCCTCTCCCGTTCGTGAGTCCATTGATCATCTGTTCCAACAAGGTTTTGGTACCATTTCTGATGAAGCCCCTCTTGCTGTTTTCTCACCTCCTGCTTCTGCGAAACTTTCGTTTATTGCTCCTGTTGTTGTTTCTGCTCCCATTGTTGTTTCTGCTCCTCAACCTACTCCGCCCATAGTTCCTTCACCCACCCCCAATTCTGTGCCTTCTGCTATTGAAGTAGGGTCTTCCAGCAGGGGGGTGATGAAGCAAGTTACAATAGAGGTTCCTGCGGCGGGCAGCCTCTTGAAAAAGTCGGGCCAAACTGATGTATGGTTAAAGCCATTGATAGGCCCGGCTGAGAAGTCTAAGCTGGAAAGCCACAGCTCCTTTACTTGGATGAACGATATTGTGCACTCGTCCTTAAAGGTAAAACTTGCTCATCCTTCATATGTATTTATATATATTCTTACCGTATCTAATTTATATTTTATATAGATCAACCTTATAAGCACAAAGTTAATGAAGAGAGTCGTTCAAATTAAGCAATTAGAAAATGACTTCCATATTGAGGCTGATAATTGGAAGGAGCAGTAGGAGAGTCTACAACTTGATATGGAGGCAATGGAGGAGGAGAAGTTTACCTTGGATCAGCAGATCAGGGTTATTGCAGCAGAACTAGCCATAGAGAAGGCGTCTTCGAACCAGGCATGCAAGGACAAAAATATCTTGGAATCTTCCTTTGCGGAGCAGCTTTCCCGTGCCACCGAAGAGATTAGGATCCTGAAGGATTTGTTGGACCAGAAGGAGGCATACTCTAGTGAACTTGTTCAATTGCTCACCCAAACCCAAGAAGACCTCCGTAACTCTTTAGAGAAGGTCCAGTTTCTGGAAATATCCCTTGCTCATTTACAGGCTTCTCATGATGCTGTCGTGGCCGAGAGAGATGAGCTAAGAGCTAAAGCTGAACAATGGGAGAAAGACTACAAGGCTCTTGAGGACAAAGCAGTTTTCGATGTTAGTTGGGCTTATTTTAATGCCCGTCTTGACACCTTGACGGAAATGGGCCAAGAGAATTTTGACTTGGAAGCCGAAATTTCTAAAACTAAAGAGACGATTGAAAAGTCTCAGCAAAGTCAGAATTTCTCTTCACCTGAAGCTGAGGTCCCTGCTGCTCGTGTCTCGCCATCTCAAGCCGCTCCTTCTGCCAGCAAAGACAATCCCCCATCTAGTGAAAGAGTTTAAGGAATTTGATCCCTATTTTTTTTATTTCGAACAATTGGTGGTTATTCTCGGTCCCATTGAGGGTAAAGTTTGGTCCTTTGTAAGTACCTAACTGACAACTTAGGGGCAACTTTTGTACAAACAAATTCGTCTTAGACTAAGTTAATACTTAGTTTTTTGCCGTAATATATCAATATTAATTAGCATGACTTTTTATTTCTTTGAGTTTTTGTTTCACTCCTAAGTATTTGCATGCTTTCTTTGAGGTTTTTGGTTTACCTCTTAGTTTTTGACTTTGCATTGAAAAATGCTTAGATTTATTGTACTTTTTCGTAACAGGCACGATTTATAAAAGAGGGTCCTTTTTTTATCGACACTTAATGAAGAAGACGTCTCAACTTCATAATGGTGTAAATGTACAAAAAAGAGATAGGAATTTCATATGTTTTTATTAACAATGTTTTGAAGAAAGTCTTTGTATTATTTCGAGCTTTCGTAACATTTTACATGTGTTTGAGTATCGTCTATAACTCTTTTGCAACTGTTTTTCTTGCAAGAGATTTGGTATAAATATGAGGGTATGAATTTGTACCCGTAACTATTTTCCGTTGCAATAGATTTTGAATAAATACAAGGGTAATACTTTTTCATCCGTAATTGTTTTTATTCACAACAGTTTTTTGAATAAGTACAAGGATAATGCTTTTTTATCCATAACTATTTTCATTTATAACAGTTTTTGACTAAGTACAAGGATGTGCATTTTTACCCGTAACTAATATTCTGCCTTTAACCTAAACATTCGTTTACATTTACGAATATGTTTTTTGAAGGTTTCTGAATCAGGCTTTGTGTTATCGTCTTTGGCTCTTTGATTTTGCTCATAATACTTGACTTGTTGGGAAGATGGATCTTCAGGCTTGAGCTTTGACTTTTTTGATAGTCTTCTTTGCTTCTTCTTTACCTTCCATACTGTATAGTCCCCCAAGTATTTCAGCTTTGAAGAATGAAATCTCGAGCACTTGACTATTCCTTCCTTGTGGTCCTTTTCCTGGAAAGGAAAAACATACGGGACTCTAAGGTATATAGTTTAGATGATGACTAATTAACCCTTAAAAACGTCCATCATAAAGTTGTAACCCTAGACCGGGAATTCAGTTACTTCCTCATGTCTATGCATGTCTAATATCATCATCTGGTGATGGATTAGCTTTTTGCCTATCATCTAAAACAGTTAGTATAATTTAATTGTACAAAAGTAAAATCAAACGTAATGATACCTGACTGGGGGTTTTCCTTTTACTTAGAAGTAATACTTCTTCAAATGAACAGCATTCCAACTGGTTGGTAAGATTCTGTCGTCCATAGTCTCCAGCTCATAAGCGCCTTTTTCCAGCAATGCCACGTACTTTGTAAGGTCCTTCCCAGTTTGGATTTCGCTCTCCTACGCCGACATCCTTTGTCGATTGGAAGACCTTTTTAAGAACGAAGTCCCTAATTTTGAAATATCTGAGGTGAGCATTTCTGTTGTAATATCGCTCTATAATTTGTTTTTGGGCTGCCATACGTATTAATGCATTTTCTCTCCTTTGCTCGAGCAAATTCAGATTTGTCCTCAACTCATCGTTGTTCGTTTCTTTCATTGCTGTTGTGAATCTCGTGATTGGTTCGCTGATTTCCACTGGTATTAAAGCTTCTGAACCATAAACAAGCGCAAATGGAGTTTCTCCCATGTTTGTTTTTGTAGTAGTTCTGTAAGCCCATAATACTGCCGGTAGCTCGTCAGGCCAGTTTCCCTTGGCTTTTTCCAACCGTTTCTTTAAGTTGTTGACAATGATTAGGTTTGTTGACTCGGCTTGCCCATTAGCCACGGGGTGATATGGTGATGAAGTGATTTGTTTGATTTGCCAGCTTTCGAAAATTCTGTGATTTGTGAGCCTATGAATCGCGGGCCATTGTCACATACGATCTCCTTTGGTATTCCAAAGCGGCATATTATGTGTCTCCATATCAAGCTTTTCACTTTTTTTTCTCGCACCTGTTTAGAAGCGTTTGCCTCTACCCATTTTGTGAAATAATCTATTAACACGAGTAAGAACCGTACCTTTCCTTTAGCTAGGGGAAGAGGTCCCACTATATCCATGCCCCATTTCATGAATGGCCACAATGACACCACTAGGTGGAGTAATTCTGCTGGTCGATACATATTGTTAGCATATCGTTGGAATTTGTCGCATTTAGCTACGAAATTCTCAGTGTCCTCTTCCATTTTAGGCCAATAGTACCCTGCTCTGATTAGGGTTTTGACTAAGGATCTCGCTCCTGTGTGGTTTCTACAGTGTCCCTCATGTACTTCTTTCATCACGTACTCCGTTTGATTGGGTCCAAGGCACTTTGCTAGGGGACCTCCAAACATTTTTTGGTATAAAGTATCACGAACTAGGCAGTACCGTGCAGCTTTCCGGCGAAGTGCTTGAGCTACTTTTTTATCTTCAGGTACGGTACCATTCTGCAAAAAGTTTACAATTTCGTTTCTCCAATTCCAGGTTAAATTGTTAAATGTTACCTCATTTTTGTCCTGGTCGATTGCTGAATGAAATAAGTGTACCACAATTGCATTGTCTTTATTCATTACGTCGATAACTGCTGCGAGGTTAGCTAATGCATCCGCTTCTGCATTTTCCTCCCTGGGTATTTTCATAACCTTCCATGACTAGAATTGTCTTACTAGGTCTCGCGCCTTTTCCAGATATTGCTGCATCCGAGCCTATCTAGCGGTGTAAGTCCCCTGCATCTGGTTTACCACTAGTTGAGAGTCACTCTTGATAACGATCTGCTCAATTGAGAGTTCTCATGCTAGTTCAAGCCCTGCAATGACAGCTTCGTACTCTGCTTCATTATTAGTTATGGGATGACATTTAATATCTTGTCTTATCTTTTCACCCGTAGGTGATATTAGAACGATTCCCAAACCGACTTCTTTTATATTAGAAGAGCCGTCAGTAAATAGGGTCCATATTCCTGGATTAGCCCTGTTGAAGATTTGTAATTCTTTTTCCACTTCAGGGATTATGCTAGTATTAAAATCAACGACGAAATCAACTAAAATTTGAGACTTTATTGCAGTCCTATGTTGATATATTATGTCATGTTCGCTTAATTCTATTTCCCACTTAGCTAATCTCCCTGATAACTCATGTTTATGCAAAATATTTCTCAGTGGATATGAGGTCAGAACAGTAATTGGTGACATTGAAAGTACGGTCTTAACTTTCTAGCTGTCATGATTAGAGCTAAGGCTAATTTTTCAAGATAAGGATATCTACTTTCAGCATCTAATAAAGACTTTCTTACATAATAAATTGGAGATTGTTTACCTTTGTCTTCTCTTACCAATACTGCACTTACGATAATTTCTGCAATGACAAGATAGACATACAACCTTTCCTCTTCTTTTAGTTTAGACAGCAGCGGTGGTTTTGATAGATATTCCTTCAAATCTTTGAGATCCTGTTGGCATTCTTCAGTCCATTCGAACGATTCTGCTTTTTTAGAACTGAAAAGAATTTATAACTCTTCTCTGAAGACTTGGAGATAAATCTTCCTAAGGATGCAATTCTTCCTGTTAGTGTTTGAACTTCTTTGTTGCTCGTAAGTATATCAGGTATTTCATCAATAGCTTTAATTTGAGCAGGATTTACTTCTATACCTCTATTTGATACAAGGAAACCCAAAAACTTACCTGATTCAACGCCAAAGGCGCATTTTTCTGGATTTAATTTCATGTTATACCTGCGCAGGATTTCGAAGGTGATTGAAAGATGCTGGAAATGATCTTCCGCTTGTGTTGATTTCACCAGTATGTCATTAATGTATACTTCCATTGTTTCCCCCAGATGTTGCTGGAACATCTTGGTCACTGGCCTTTGATACGTGGCTCCAACATTTTTCAGGCCAAAAGGCATGACTTGGTAACAATAAGTCCCCCTGTTTGTAATAAAGGAAATTTTTTCCTCGTCTGAGGGATCCATTTTTATCTGATTATAACCAGAGTACGCATCTAACAAGCTTAAAAATTCATGACCTGCGGTGGCCTCAATCATTTGATCTATGTGTGGTAATGGAAATGAGTCTTTAGGACATGCTTTATTCAAATATGTGTAATCTACGCTTACTCTCCATTTACCATTCTTTTTTGGTACCACTACGGTAATAGCTAGCCAATTAGGATATTTTACCTCACGTATTGAACCAATTTTCAAGAGTTTCAATACCTTTTCATCGATCACTTGGTTCTTGAATGGTCTTTGCTTTCTTTTCTTTTGCTTGACAAGCACGAAGGATGGATCTTCATTTAGTTTATGAGTCATCACTTCTGGAGGTATACTTGTCATATCTGAATGGGACGATGCGAAACAATCTGCGTTAGGTTTTAAATATTCAATTAACTTACCTCTTCTCACGGGGCTTAGCCTCGTGCCTATATGAACTTTTTGCTCAGGCTCCTGTTCGAACAATGGGATAGCTTCGAGCTCCTCAATAGTTGTTTTGATATGCTCGTCTTCTTCTGGCTCCTGAATGACATCGGGTCTGGAATCCATGTCCGTATGTTTTGATGTTGCCTTTGTGGTGATTTGGTTCACCTTCTCGTGGCTATCTTCTTCCGTACCTCTTTGGGTGACTTCCTTGTGTTTTGATTCTCCCACTACTTCTTTTTTGTTAGAGTGTACTACTGAATTTATATTCCTTGAGGTGTGTTGATCGCCTTAAATCTGTTGAATTCCTCATTTGGAAGGGAATTTAATTACCTGATGTAAAGCTGATGATATTGTTTCCATATCATGGATCCATGGTCTCCCCATGATTACGTTGTAAGCCATATCAGTATCAATGACTTGGAATTTTATATTTTTGATTACTCCTTCCGCATAGGTACTAAGCTCAATTTCTCCTTTTGTTATGACCATAGAGCTGTCAAACCCATATAAGGCTCGTGCTTTTGGGATTACTCGATCCTCCAGTAGCATTTCTTCCACAACTCTCAACAAAATTATATTGACTGAGCTACCTGGATCAATTAACACTCTTTTTACGTTAGTGTCATGTATAAAAAGGGATATTACCAGTGCGTCGTTATGAGGAAGCAGCAGTCCTTTGACATCTGCGTCGTCGAATGATATTTGTTTGCTTCCATGGCTTCACGAATCCGCTTCTCGTGTGTAATTGTGAATTTGGTTGTTCTTTTGCAAACTAGTTTGTTCACCTCTTCTCCTTCGTGTATCACATTTACCGTTCTCTTCAGAGACGGTGGCTTTAGGGGCTCTTGCTTGTTCTTCATATATTCCGATTTACCATTTTCACTAAACAACTCTGTTAGATAACCCTGTTTTATTAACTCTTCCACCTCACCTTGCAATAACATGCAATCTGATGTTCTGTGTCCATGATCGTTATGGAATTTGCACCAGAAGTCTGGATTCCTTCTATTTGGATTCGATGTCATTTCTTTGGGCCATCGAACATAATCGCCCATGTTTCTCAGTACTGTAATTAATTCATAAGTACTTACATTGAAGTTGTAGTCTCCAGTTCTTTCATTACCTCTATTTTGTTCATCCCGATCCTTTCTGGATCTTGATGAGGATGAGCTCGTATCTCTATTTGATGGTCTATATTCGACTGTGTGTTTTCAAACTTGGAACGAGTTTCTCGTCCCAAAGGTCCCATATATGGATCGTACATGTTCTTACCTGTTCTTCTTTCTAGTTCGGAGCGTCTAGAACTGGTTCGATCTTCAGATCTTGATTGAGCAATGGTGTCTTCTTCTATTCGTAACTTGGTGTTGTACCTGTTATAGACATCGTTCCATGTCGTGGCTAGGAATTTCTCAAGCTTTCCTTGAGTCTTCTCGTGGATTCTGAGCTTCTATCATTTAAATTTCTTGCAAACGCCATTGCTGCCCAATTGTCAGGTACCCTTGGTAGCAACATTCTTTCTCGTTGAAACCTATCTACAAACTCACGGAGCAACTCCGCGTCTCCTTGTTTTATTTTGAATATGTCTTCCATTCTTTTTTTGACTTTTTGTGCACCAGAATGTGCTTTTATAAAAGAATCTGTAAGCTCAGCAAAAGAGTCAATAGAATTTTTGGGTAGAAGAGAATACCATGCTAGTGCTTCTTTGGTGAGTGTCTCTCCAAACTTCTTGACCAGTACTGATTTAATTTCTTGTTTAGTCAGATCGTTGCCTTTTACTCCTGTAGTAAAAGCAGTTACATGATCACGTGGATCGATTGTCCCATCGTACATGGGAATATCGGGCATTTTGAATTTCTTGGGAATAGGCAAGGGTGCAGCACTTGGCTTCCAAGGTTTTTGAGAATATCTATCAACATCAATGCCCTTGATGACATGTGGTACTCCAGGAATTTGTTCGATTCAATCGTTTTGTTCCTTCACCTGTTTTTGCAAGGTTAGTAATAAAAATTGTAATTCTGGATTATTGGACATACCTGGTCTTGCTTCGAGGGACTCATTTGGAGTGCCTCTACTTCCTGAGTTTGCTAATTCGGATTGTGGATTTTCCACAGTTGCGGTGTTGTTAGGAGGAGGTGTAGGTGATACAGCTTGTTGGCCCCCTGATGAAAGCTTGTAAGGCTTGAGTCACATATTTACCAACCATTTGTCTTACAGGGTCTTGTTCTCCTGTTTGTTCATTTCCATTGTGATTATTGTTTTGAGTCATAGATCTCTCTGGGGATTGATCCCTTGAGCCTCGTGGGGATTCTGAAGGTGATGGAACTGGAGTTCTGATTCTCTGTTGGTTGTTGTCATTGGCGTTCGACATAATTAACATAATGCAGTTTGAAAAAAAAAGATTATCAGATTCCCAGTAACGGAACCAATTTTTTTAACCAAAGAATTAGATTCTTTGCCAAAGCTATTTTAAGAAGAACTTGGGTTTCTGATAATCAAGAAAATATGCAAATAATTATAAATAGATTCATCAATAGAAAGCAGTAAAGATGCGTAAAAATAAGTATATTTCAATAGTGGTTCAAACGTGTCCTTACAAATTATATTTTACTCCCTTATATAGGAAATTTCTTAATATAACGTCTACTCTTTTCAGTGATTGAGCATTAATGACTAATAATGGCATTAATGTAACGTTACAATGATTAATCGTAACTGTTGCGTGAAGATTATGTAACGTTTGGCTCATTGATTGAAGATCCACGAATCTGCCCTTTATGAATCGAGTCAACTCTTGGTGCTCTTGTGCCACATTAGAACTATGGTACTCAAAAAGTCATAACATGATGTTGTTGATAATTCGTTTGTGTTAAGGGTAATTGTCAATCCCAATTGATGCTTGATGTAGTTCCTTTAGGCCAGCTGAAATATCTTCTTTTTTTTTACTTGTGGAGGTGGGAATTACCTTATTTTCTTGAGGAGAAGCAAAAGCTTAAGTTTGGGGGAATTGATAAGTTGGGATTTTGACCTATTAATTGCTCTCTTTTGCTTATGTTTTAGGCTAAAAATGCATGAAGGTATTCCCGGAAACTAATGTGATATGCGTGCTTGCAAGAATTGTTCAAAATGAGCCAAAGGAGTCATAATTAACTCATAAAGGAGTCAAAACTTGAACAAAAATCAAGACCGGGCAAAGAGATCTGAAACGTGGACCGCACAAAAGATGTGCGGCCGCGAAAGCCGCAACGCGGCCGTGAAAGCCACAACGCGGTCGTGATCATAACTACACAGTCCGCGATAGAGAGATTTATAAAAGGTGTATTTTGGGATAATTGATGGACGTCGTCTGCACCAGAAATTTGCGGCCACGAATGTACATGTGCGACCGCGATTGGAATTGCACGGACTGCGAGGACTGAGGTTTAGAGATCTTACAATTTAAGCAAAAACAATAAGTACGGTCTGCTACAGAATAGTGCGACCGCGGAAGTCCCCTATGCAGCCGCGATAGAAATTATGCAGTCCGCGAAAATCAGCACAACCCAAATCCATAATTGAAGAATGTGGACCGCGGTCAGAATTACGCGGCCTCGAAAGCAAGAGTGCGGCCATGCTCAGAATAACGCGGCCGCACAACCTCCGCAGGGGTATTTTTGTCCGAAAATTACAGCTTATTATAGATAGATCTTTTTATCATTTTTAGGTTATGTCATGTATTAGAGGAGCACCTCAGATGGCTGAAACTTTTGTTTTGGGAAATTTTGTACTAGATTCATCTTTTAACATTAGATTTTCATACCTTAATCATATATTATGAATTTCATCTTCTTTTCATCTTCAATATATGTTATTTCCATGAGTAGCTAAACCCATAACTTATGTTGTGACCCAACCCTTGTGTGGATATTTAATGGGTATTGAATTTTAGGGCTTGAATGTGTATGGGTTAGTGATATTTAGCCTATTTATTGCTAGAACTATAGAATTAGTGGCTGCAAACACTGATTCATGCCTTTATGACTTAGTCTTACTTGAAAAAAAGAGGCTAAGTCAAAACTAGGCTAATAAGGAATTGGGGTGAATTCAAGAAATTGATAGCCCTAATAAAGGGTTAAACCTATAGATATCAATACCCAACTTAAGCTAATATCACTTGAATTGCATGAATACCCATTTGGACTTGAGAAAGCCAAATTGGCCAAAACCAATCAAACTACCGAGAGGTATAAAGTGAGTACCCGAGTGTGATAGCTATAATACGACCCCACTTAATCAAGCTTTCCCTAGATTCTTGCTACCTGTTAGATACCCACCTAGGTAGAAGTCACTACCCTAGTCTCTTTAAACACTTGAAAAATAACAACAAAAATATTGTACTTAGTTTCAAACATTGCATAAAATAGAGTAAATTTAGAAGTAGAATCAAAACTCAAATGTGTGGAAGTGTAAATAAGAGCAAAACACACGTCTGGACTTATATATAAAACTAAATCCAAACAAATCAACTCCCTGTGGATTCGATCCCGACCTAGTTGGGTAAAATTGCATCGACCATCCTCGCTACTCAATAGTAGTGCAGGCTTGGACCGGATCAGTCCCCCCAGTTGCAATCCCTTTTGATATCTTCGAGACATCCCACCATTATCGAGAAAATATACCTCAATACGTGCTCACATTGGCCAGGGACAGATGGAGGATTTTCGACTTTCAAGTCGGACTTAAGAACGCACGGGTCGGGAACATACTACCCAGGGAGCGGTTCAGCCGGCCTTTTATCATCGGCCAACCGTGAAGAAGAAGAGGAAGATTTTTCCTTTTGTGGAACGGTTTTAGGAGGTTTTCGCCATTATACGGGTTAAAAAAAGAATAAGGTAGAAAGTTTGGTGGTTTGAAACTAGCGGAGATGGCCTAAGGAGTGATGAAAGAGAAGAGATTGAGAGAGACGAAAGCTTAAAAGAGCAGATGAAGATGGAAGTAAAGTGTGATTCAACGAGAAGAAAGCCTATTTATGGATTTACGATGACGGTTCGACGGCACTAGTGGCCGACAACCAACTGGTGCTCATTAATAATTTGGGGAACTGAACTGACGGGACGTTTTGGTCACTTCCACCGCTTACATCACGAGGATGACGTCACTATCTATCGCGGTCAGGGAAAATTCAAAGGCTCAGTTCGTTTCTTATCATTATATTCCAAGAAACGAGAGGATTATTTGTATACGGTAGAAATAAGGGCTACCTGATTCCACTATTTGATCGTGACTGGGGTGTTGCATCGAAGAGCTGAGACATTGAGTCCGAAATTGAAGCCTCTTTCTAAATCGAGGTCGGTATCAATCGTGGCCAGAATAGATAGACTTCGAGTAATATTGGGATAACTTAGTAATGGAAAGAGCGAGATATCCATGATTAGTTGAGGACCTGTGGCATGAATCTCGGAATGGATTAGATCAGTATCGGTTAATCAGCTATTTATAAGATTTACTTTTGTAATTAGAAGTATACCATAATTAGGATTCCTCTACTATATAATGAGGAATTCCAGTCATTTGTAAGAGCATGGTTCACTGAGAAAAAGTTGTACAGTTATTTCTTTCTTGCTCTACTTACTGTTCATCAGGATTATTCTATCTTAATCGTCCTTGTACTACTATCACCTCGAGAATATATCATTTCGAGGTCGAGGCTCAGCTTGCATACTGGTTTGATTTTATTTACAGTTTAATTCAATCATTAACTTTCTCGTTTATTAATTGGTATTGGGTGAAATCACATATACTTAAAACCACAATATAAGTTTAACTGTTATTCAAATTTTAGGGTAAACATTCGTGCCGAGTCAAACTACCTCATCTTAATTGAAATGAAGGGATTAATACATTATACTATAGTTATCATGTTATTCTTTTTTTCATTTTTGTGAATTCCGCATCTTTTAATTACTCTTTTAGTTAATCCATAAGACTCACTTCTCTATAAATGTTCAAAATTACATGCAAACTTCACATGAAAGTAGGAGCCAACTTTCTTTTACTCATTTGTTGTGATAGAAAAGGGTACCACTTGTTTGGATTAAAGGTTTCATATTGTTGGGTTTTATCTAATTAGATAAAATGTGTGAATGAGAAATGAGGGAAAAGAGTTGGAGGAAAACTAAATGTTTGAAGTTGTTTCCTTTACTAATGCACTTTGTCCCTCATCAGAGAAGAGAAAGAAAATCTTTGCGCTTATATAGAGAAGCACATCTTCTAGCTCTTAAAGAGTTAAGAAGAAGTGGTGCCTCGCGCCGTCGTCGCTCAGCTGCGGCTCCCCACTATCTTCTGCATTTCTGCACTATTTTTCCAAAGAAAAAATGTAAGCATAAGTGTGGTTTACTGCCAGGGATTAATCCAATAACCTTGGGCAACAGTGGGGATGAAATTCCCTAAGGAAACACAGTTTTCTGTTGGTCTCGGAACTTTAATTTATCTTTGTTTCTATTCTGTTCTGCTTCAATTTTTTTATTTTTTGCAGAAATTATTTTTCGAACACAGGTTGATTACACATAAAAATAGACAATAGTAAAGTTAGGCATTGCCACGATGCGTTTCAATCTGCATAGACAATGGTTACCGGAAAAATACTTAGTCATCCACGATTTAAATTATATGGGTTCAGTCTTTAAGATTTTTAATATTGAATGTTGACTAGAGTTAGTGAAGCAAGCTGGTAAATAACCTGTAGTTAACTATGTAACTGCAGTTAAAAGTTAGTTAGTTAGTACAGTATTAGAAGTTAGTTATACTGTACAGTATAAATACACTGTACTCTCTGTGTAGACAAAACATTGTATCATTTCTTCTTCTTCTTAATAATAGAATTCTACTTTTCTTGAGTGCTTCCTTCGTTTGCATGTCTTCTTCATCAAGCTCAATCTTCAAATCCATGGCAGCTAACATGGTATCAGAGCCACCGGAATAGATCGAAGGTAGTTCTCAAGTCAGTGTCTACACTCGTTACTTCAATTTTGCAATTCTTGGAAAATTGTCCAATTGTTGCGTGTAGTTTAAAGGCTAGGGTTTACTCTTAAGAAGCATCTGAAAATGGTGATTGGAGAAGAAACGTTAGGTGATACTGCACATCCAACAACTACAACCTCGGGTAATGTCAATTCCGGCACCGGCGTAACTGTATTTCTGTCAATTGACCACAATCACCCACTTTTCCTTCAACCAACAGACACTCCAGGTAGTACGCTGATCTCTCTTCAACTTACTAGTTCAAATAACTATGCACTATGGGGTAGGTCTATGAGGAATGCTAGGGAAGAGCAAGTTATGTTTTGTAGATTGTCGATTTCCTATGTCTAAGTTTGAACCTGAACTTAATGACCAATGGAGAAAGTGAATGATTTAGTTCTCTCATGGATAATGAACGCAGTAAGGCCATGTTTACTTAGTAGTGTAGTATATGACTCTAATGCTCACAAGGTTTGGGAGGGCTTAAAGGACAGGTTCGACAAGGTGAATGGATCTAGGGTTCTGTATTTACATAAAGAGATTCATACTCTCACTCAAGGTACCATGTCTATTGTTGACTACTTTTCCAAATTGAGAGACATGTGGGATGAATTTGATGCGTTAATGCCTTGTCCTGGTTGTCCTTGTCCAGAGTCAAAGAAGTACGCTCATCACTTTGAGTATCATAGGCTGTTGTAATTTCTGATGAGATTGAATGAATCCTACTCACAGTCAAAGAGCCAAATCATGATAATGTCGCACATTCCTAACATTAACAAAGCCTATTCTCTACTGATTGATCAAGAGAGTCAAAGGAATCTGGCTAATTTTACTCAAACTACTGAAGGCATAAAAGGAGTTGTATTCTATAGTAATAAGAACCCAAAAAATGTAGGTGAAAACTTCAAGTATAGAAAGAATCAGGTTCAGTGTGTATACTGTCACTACAAGGGGCACACAAAGGAGAATTACTACAAACTACATGGATATCCATAAACTTCAAAGTAAAGAAAAAAAGGCAGAACTCTGGAGTGTATGCAAATAGTGTGAGTAGTCCAATGTTTCCAAATTCTGCTGAATCAAGCAATCAACAAGGCTCTTATGGAACTCAATCAGAGATACAACAAGTTCAACACTCTTACATGCCTCAGTTTCCCGAACCACTCCTAATAGTAGTCTTGTTGCTCCTTTCTTCACCAAAGAGCAGTATCATTAAATTCTTCGATGTTGGCCAAAGGGAATGAAGAGGACCCAGAATTAGGAGTGTTCAAAATCGAACCGAAACCAAAAACCGAACCGAAATCGAAGCTTAATGGATTATTGGTATCGGGTTAACGGTTTAACGAACGGGGAACGAATTAAATTTTTTTTTATTAATGGCTTATCAGTTCGGGGGAGGATTATTCAATTTTCTTAACGGATAATCCGGTAACCCGTTATGAATATATATATATATATATATTCATATATATATATATATATATATATATATATATATTTTTTTTTATTTTTTTTTTTTTTTTTAATTTTTATCTCCATATTACTGCTTTGGACAATTGTACGAAATGCAAAGTGAATTGTAATGATTTAAATTTATACGTAAATATGAATTGATATTCTTGGATGTTGTTTCTTCTAAGTAGTGGGTTAATTAGTTATCTGAGCAGAGGTGTTGTCCAAACAGGTTTTTAATTATTACTCCCAACTTATATATATATGGCACTTTTAACTTCGACCCAACAAGCTTGTTCACTGGAACGAGTTTTATATATTGAAGAAATGTCTCAAATGTGTTGTTGTTGTTGGAACTCGTGCATATATGAAATGTTATCTTTCCGTGTCTTATATTATTACTTCGGTTTATTACATAATTTACTAATTTAAAAAGTACAATCTAAACCGATAACCGTCTAATAACTGCCCATTAAGTTAGCTGCTGCAGGTACTCTAATTACTCTAATGCCCAATTATCTCAAGCATAATTGGATTATAGACACAGGAGCCTCGAATCATATGACTTCTCAACTTGATGCTCTTACCTCCTGTCAGTCCATTCCCAGTTCAAAGAAGTGCAAAGTTCAATTACCTACGGGTAATGTAGTATATGTATCACATAAAGGAACTTCCACAGTACTTAGAAATAACAATATTTCTAATGTGATGTACATTCCAGACTTTAAATACAACCTGCTCTTTGTGTCTCAACTCACCAAAGACTTCAATGAATGGTTGCATTCTTCCCTAACTTCTGCATTTTCCAGGATCACTACAGTGGTCAGGTAAAGGGGATTGGTAAGGAGGAGCATGGTTTGTACATACTTCAAGGAGGATCATCTCAGGATTCTACATCAACACCAGACAATAAGTGTGCTCACAGAGCCAACTTACCTAATTCTGAAGTAGTATGTCATAGAAGATTAGAACATGCTCCTATTGATTTAATAAGGAAGTTAGATGCTCTTAGTACCTTAAAGACATGAACTGAGTATTGTCCTATATGTCCAGTTGCTAAACAGACTAAACTGCCTTTTCCTCTAAGTACTTCAGTATCTCAATCTGCATTTGACTTAGTGCATTATGATATCTGGGGGCCATATAGAGTTCCTTCTCATAGTGGTAAGAGGTATTTTGTTACAGTAGTTGATGACTATAATAGATACACTTGGATATTTTTGCTCAACTTCAAGTCAGAAGTTATAGTTGTACTAAGAGACTTTTTAACTCAAATAAAGAACCGGTTTTCAGCTTCGATAAAAGTCTTAAGGACTGATAATGGTAGTGAGTTATTTAGTAAAGAGTTTAAATAGTTGCTCTCCAGTCTTGGCATATTTCATCAGAGTTCATGTGTCTACACCCCTCAACAAAATGGAATTATTGAGAGAAAACACAAAACAATCTTAGACATGGCCAGGTCTGTCAGGTTTCGGGTGGTTGTTCCTCTAAGGTTTTGGGGTGAATGTTTTACCACTGCATTCTACCTCATCAATAGCCTGCCCTCTAGAACACTTGGCTATAAATCACCATTTGAGTTGCTTTATTTGAATCCTCATTCACTGCAACACTTAAAGGTTTTTGCTTGTCTGTGTTATGCAGCATGCCCTAGAATTAGTGACAAGTTCTCACCAAGAGCTTTTCCTGCTGTCTTCCTAGGTTATTCTTCATATCAAAAGCATAATGTTATGACTTGAATTCTAAGTCTTTATTTGTTAGCAGAAATGTTGTTTTTCAGGAAGGCATTTTTCCTTTCAAGCATGTGTTATCTTCTCGTAGCACTATTTTTCCTATACTGGATTTGCTCTCACCAACTACTGCAGATCCCAGGTTCTTTGTTGTAGATTCCTCTCCTAGAGTTGATGTTTCTTCACATTAGTCTAGTGCTACATCTGAGGGGGAGCCTTTTCATTCTTCTACTGCTTCTCTTGTGGCTACTCCTCACTATCCTACAAATCGTAAAGGTAGCTTCACAAATAATGCAACACCTGGTGATACTCTTGCTGAGACTCATCTTGATGTTGGAGCACGTAGTGCAGTGGCTAACTCACCTAGTGTTGTACCTGCTCATGTCAGAAAATCCTCCAGGACCAGCATACCTCCCACATGGATGCAAGATTATGTGGTTTAGTTCAAAGCTGCTAAGTGTTCTTATCCTATCTCAGCTTATGTAAGTTATTCTCATATTACTCCCTCATACAGTAGAGTCTTGGCAGCTCATTCAGCCTGTTCTGAACCTTAGTCTTTTAGTGAGGCAGTCACTGATCCTCAATGGGTAGAGTCTATGAAGTTGGAGATTGCAGCCCTAGAGGAAAACAAAACCTGGAGCATAGTTGATCCGCCTCCTGGCAAAACTCCTATAGGTTGTAGATGGATATTCAATATCAAGTACAAGGCCTTAGGAGAGGTTGAAAGATACAAGTCCAGACTAGTTGCCAAAGGCTATTGTCAAAAGGAAGGGATGGACTACAGTGAAACCTTCTCTCATGTTGCTAAAATGGTAACAGTTAGGTCCAATGTAGCTCTTGCCGTATCTCAACACTGGATGATTTACCAGATGGATGTTCATAGTGCATTCCTAAATGGTGAATTGGTTGAAGAGGTGTACATGTATATTCCATAGGGGTTTGCAAGCCAAGGGGATACTAAGAAGGTTTTCAAACTCCTCAAGTCCTTATATGGTCTTAAACAAGCACCAAGATAGTGGAATGTGAAGTTAACAGAGGTAATTCTGCATATGGGGTTCAAACAGAGTCACTATGACTATTCGTTGTTCATTAAAGGATCCAATGGTGACACACTTATCATCCTTGTGTAGGTGGATGACCTGCTGATCACAGGTAATAATGGTAAGTTACTTTGTGACACCAAAGTAGAGTTGCAAAAGAAGTTCAAGATGAAGGACTTTGGGGAATTGAATTTGCCAGATCAAAGGAAGGGATCCTTATGTGTCAAAGAAAGTATGCACTTGAATTGATATCTGAAAAAATTTTAGGTGGAGCAAAGCCTTCTGATACACCATTGGAGTCGAATAAAAAACTCACATCTGTAGAGTATGAAAAATGCATTCAGAACTGTGGCCAAGAGATCAAAAGTTCTAGTTGTTATCAGCGACTTGTTGGAAGGCTGTTGTATCTCACCATGACCAGACCAGATATTGCTTTTGCAGTGTAGCTCTTAGAGTAGTCAGATACATCAAACAAGCACCAGGCTTGGGGTTACTTATACATGCAGAAAGTACAAACAAGTTGGTTGCCTATTGTGATTCTGATTGGGGATTATGTATAGAATCAAGAAGATCAGTAACTGGGTACTTAGTCAAATTTGGAAATGCACTGGTGTCTTGGAAGTCAGATAAACAAATGACTGTGTCCAAAAGTTCAACTGAGGCTGAGTTTAGAAGTATGACTTCATGTGCAACAGAAGTCAGTTGGATGGTAGGGTTGTTCAAGGAACTTGGGGTCAAGATTCAACAGCCTATAAGTCTGATATGTGACAGCAAGGCTGCTATACTAATATTAGCTAATCCTATCTTTCATGAAAGAACTAAACATATTGACATTGATTGTCATTTTGTTAGGTAGAAAATATGTGAAGGGCTGCTGAAGACAGAGTATGTACATACTAAAGACCAGCTAGCAGATTTACTGACAAAGAGCTTGGGGAAGATTTAACATTATCAGTTACTAAACAAATTAGGAGTGAAGAATTTGTATCAACCATTAGCTTGAGGGGGAGTGTTGACTAGAGTTAGTGAAGCGAGCTGATAAGTTAACTGTAGTTAACATTGTAACTATAGTTAAAAGTTAGTTATACTATACATTATAAATACACAGTACTCTCTGTATAGACATAACGCTGTATCATTTCTTCTTCTTCTTCTGAATAACGGAATTCTATTTCTCTTGAGTGCTTCCTTCATTTGCATGTCTTATTCCTCAAGCTCAATCTTCAGATCCATGGCAGCTGACATTGAACTTGTTATATTTTTAGAATTATTGGTTCATATCCACTCGTTGTTGACATTTTAGTAATTTTTACATATAAATTGATGCACCGCATCAAAAGCTATGGATTCAATTGAACCCGTCGTAATTACGCTATATCCGCCACTGATTAAGCCCGCCTGTTAAAATAAATATGAATAAATTAATGCAGCCTCAACCAGAGAGATCAACCTGCACCTTTGAGTTGAGGCCGCTGGCGACGCAGAACTAACTAGTTTGCGACCAACAAATTTTTCGAAAGCGAACTGAATGGAATTGTTACTTTCAAAAAATCTCTATTTGATGTTTGTATGAATTAAATAATTTAATTTTAATTAAGAGTTGCAAACCATAGTGAAAGTATATATTTAATATGATTCTGGAAAAATAAAATATACACACATAAGCCGCATTTATGTTTCTTATTTCACTGATTTTGTGTCACACTGGCGGACACAAATAAGTTTTTTTTTCTTTCTTCCAAGTGCTGAGCCTTTATGCCCTATTTCTTTTCTTTCCATTTTATTTCAGAATAATGTGCAGAACCATGAGTACTTTAATTTTAAGATTCAAACTTGCAATCAGTGGCTTAGTGAATTAAAATGAGAAGATTTCTCCAAAACCAAAAACAATAGAAGAAGAAGTAGAATATAATCACTCCTTATTGACAACTAATTATTCCCTTGTTGAGTGATGAAAGGAGTATTATATATCACTACCATTATTAATTTTAACTTTTTCTAAGTTGGCTATTTGGAACTTAGTTCTCCTAATTTACTTGATTGCAACTTGTGTCCTTTTACGAGTTTCACATGCCTTAGATTCCTCACAAATCAGTTGGCGGTGTAATGATAATCTAGGATGAACTATTAACTTTGCCATAAAACAGTATATTCCTTACAGGTAATTTATCAAAATAATAATTTTCTCATATGGTCGTATGTGATAGGTAATTTAAAATATTATTTTAAAAGAACGCAGTTATGCTAAGAATTCGAATCTTAGTGGCAGAAAGTTGCTGTTATCGAGTTGTGTCTCACATTAATTTATAACTATTTTAACAAAAAGAAACTACAACGCAAATAACAAACGACAAGCAAAAAATGTTGTAAACTTGTAATTTCCTTTGATTATACTAATTGTGGAAGTGACCCCTTTTTTCTTCAAACTTTAGTCATGGTATGACAGACAGCATTTTTTTTATTTTGTTTAATTTTTTTTATTCGATGTTCGATATCCGTATTGAGACCGATTAAATTTGAATTTGCGTCAAAAGTTTTATATTTCTAAGTAAAGCACTTTCTAACAAAGGCAATTACATACCTAGAACTCGGACCCAAAACACTTATTAAGAATAAAAAAAATACGTATCACACCACCTCAATCCTTGTTGATCAACATATGTCTTTATGCGCAAAGTTGAAATGTCTCTTTTTTGTTTCATTTTTTTGGCATACATTTTTGTAGCATGTGAGTTCGAGACAAATAATTATGTGATTCTAAAATGTATAGGTAGTAAAGTTTGTTTCTAAAGCAAAATTAATCCCTCAAAGGCCAAAACCAGAAGAATTTTGGAATATTAAAACAGATCTAACCTAACTCTGAGAGTGGAACTAGAATGAAAATGTTACTGATCTTTCTCTTAATTGTTACTTTAAAGTTTTTACCTTTGTTGGTTTTTCCTCCCCCTTGTTACATTCAGTTAACTTTTAGATAGTTTTTCTTTTTTTCAGAAATTCGGGGTTGGAAAATTTAAATGTGGGTTTAAACTCAGCTTTCTAAACAAATGTCAACTTATACTTGGTACTCTCTTTCTTTTTTCTTACAACTACTACTATTTTTTTTAATAAAGACACCTGGGGGCGCTGATTATTACTACTACTAATATTAATATAGTACCATCAATAGTTTAAAGCCAGTTACTTGACTCAATTATTAAAAAATCTACATAATGGAGGTAGACTCATCACTCATGTGGATGTTTGCGACATAGTTTTGCAATATAACCGATTGTAACTTTAATTTGCTATTTTCAATGGACATCTAATGCAAAGTCCAAATACAGTTAGTTTCCAAAAGACAACTTTTCAAAAACTACAACCGGTACCAAATTATTTTAAAATTGCTTTGGTTGATACTTTTGCAATTCTTTTTTCTAACACTTTCTTGTAATTTCTTTTTGTTTTGATTCTCTGAAAAATGCAAATCGGATTAGGAACCAAAATTAATTGGTACAATGTCACTTTGTAATTCGTGGGTCAATTGGTTTTTTGGCTCTTTGCAAATTTCTTTTTTATTTTACACATGAGAGATTTACTTTTACACATAAAATATTTATCTTTTACACATAGAAGATTTAAAAATATCATTTTCTTAAATTCAAAATTATAAAGGGCCATGATATTTGTGCGCTTAGATTTTAAAGTAAATATATCTCCTCTGTCCCTTTTTTTCTTTTGAAATGCTTAGCTCTGACCTGTGTATACCATTTAAAACGTATTTTACCGCTTTTCAAAGCAAGTAGCACAAGAATAGGACACATTTTTGGACAAATAGCAACCCATCAAACTATCCCTTATCACCTCAACATTATTATAAATAGAAAAGAATCTCTTGTTCTTTTGAACACCTTAAAATACCCTTAAATTTGACGCTAATTATTAATTTTCTCCTCAAATTATGTCTAGTCCTAATTATCCCCTACACTTGAATTAGTGAATTTAACTATCCCCTTGATCTGCCACATGGCATAGCAAGTGGCCTTAGGTAACCTTTGGCGTATGAGGGTGTATAAACAATGTCACCTAAGTAGCTCAAACATTAAAAAAAAAAGCTCCCTAAGTAATATTTTCTTTTGTTTTTTCCCATATTTCACATTGCCATTCTTCCAATTTCTTCCTCTTTATAACTTCATCCATCAAAGTAAAACTAGTGTTCTTTCTTTTACCTATAAATCTATTTTTTTTTCTTTAATCGCAAAAGTTCTTAGAGACATTTTTTGGTTTTCTTCCCAACTTTTTTCAAGACATTGAAGATGAACCCCCGTTGTTGATCGAAGATCCACCACAGTTGGACTACTATTCCACTTGATTGCAACCTACCCACACTGATTAAACAGCAAAACCATCAAAATATAAACAAAAATTTATTGAAAAATTTTCTATGGAATTTTTAGACCTGAACCCTAAGATTTCTAGGTAAATCGAAGGGAAAATGGGAGAACCATTTGAGGGAATTTGAGATAGTTCTGAGCGAGCGAGAGAGAAGAGTTTGGGCATAATGATTTAATTTAGCTGTCTTTTAGATCTTAAGTATAACCTGCTTGTTTCATTTTATTTCTTTTTCTTAATTAATGTACAGGTAATATAAAATCCTATTTATCCTAGTGGACCCCGGACCTCACACATAATAGACCATTGTGATCCGGTCCTTCCCCGAATCTCGCTCATAGCGGGAGCTTAGTGCACCAAACTATCTTTTTTTAATCTTAGTGTAGCACACATCGGATAAAATGTCCAACAGGGCCAGCACGTATGTGCATACAACTAAGTTGTGTGAGACCGAAGGGGTATTTAAATCCACTTATTCAAGTGTAGGGTGGTAGTTAGTGTTGGGTTTTTTAAGCATTAATAGCTTAAAATAGAGTGAATGGAAAATGGAGGAAAGAATGAAATATTTGAGTAATATTTGAGGTTCCCTCCTTGATTGTCTCGTATGGGAAGAGAATTTTTTTTTGATGTGTATATAAGCAATTGATCTTCTTCTAGCTCATAAAGAGTTGAGAAGAATGCAAGCCTCACGTCGTCGTCGTCGTCGCTCGCTCGCTCGACTTCGGATTCGGATTCGGATTCGGATTTGGTCGATCGATTGATTAATTTTTGGACCAAATTTATTTGTTAATAGTAAATATTAACAGAAATGTTATTAAATATTTGGTTTGATAACAAAATATTAATATTAAAATAAATATTAATATTAAATCCATTTCAGTTATCCGGATCAACTGATTCCAAGTCCACAAGTGGATATGTATTCACTATTGGTGAAGGAGAGGAATCTTGGAAGTCGTCCAAACAAACATGTATTGCCCGCTCTACAATGGAGGCTGAGTTCATAACCTTGGATAAAGTCGGTGAAGAAGCTGAATGGCTCCGGAATTTCTTGGAAGATATTCCATTTTGGCCCAAACCGTTGGCACCAATATGCATACATTGCGATAGTCAAGCGGCAATTGGAAGGGCAGGGAGCGTTATGTATAACGGTAAATCTCGTCATATACGAAGAAGACATAAAACCGTTAGGCAATTACTCTCTAGAGGAATTATCACGATTGACTATGTAAAGTCAAGTGATAATGTGTCGGATCCACTTACAAAAGGCCTAACTAGAGATGTAGTTGAGAAATCATCAAAGGGAATGAGACTATGACCGAGAACAAGTCATATTGGCGGTAACTCTACCTAGAAGACTGGAGATCCCAAGATCTAGGTTCAAGGAGATCAAACAAAGTCATAAATAACAGTTCAACATTGTCAACTAAACTTTTGGTCCATTCTCGTGATGAGACAATGTTCAGTAACAAGGATAAAGCATTAAGGCGTTTTAATGATTTCTAAATTTGATACGGGGTATATCAAATAGTGTATCTACTAGATGACACGTTTAGGAATCACCTATGTAAGTGTGAAGTGTTAGCCGCTTCAAGGAGAATTTTTCAAGGCAAGTTCTCTATGCACTTATGAAACCAGGCGGTGTTCATGGTTGAAACGAACACAACAATAAGAAGCAAAGACGATTAAGGGTTGGTTGCGTGATTTGTGGTTGTCTAGGTATACACCAAAGTTCGACGGTTCAAAGATATCAAATTTACTGATTGATCGAGTATATCCGACATAAGTTCACTACGGAAAGTTCAAAGGGAAACCTACTTATCCAGATGCAATTAACCCTTGTTTGCGAATCACACAGTTTTTCATGCATACTTCCGTGATATAGCCATTCCCCATTCATGTGGGGGATTGTTGGGGTTTTAAAGCATTAATAGCTTAAAATAGGGTGAATGAGAAATGGAGGGAAAAATAAAATATTTGAGTAATATTTGAGGTTCCCTCCTTGATTGTCCCATATAGGAAGAGGAAAAGGTTTTTGATGGGTATATAAGCAATTTGTCTTCTTCTAGCTCATAAAAAGTTGAGAAGAAGGCAAGCCTCGTGTCGTCGTCGTCGCTCGCTCGGCTTCGGCTTCGGATTTTTCTATTTTTGTAACAGAAAATTAACTACCCTTCAATTTTTCTCTTTATTGTTGAGTAAATAGCCAATTATGTTATGGCATTTATTCTATGGCCATTTTGCAAAAATAGCCATTCTGAAGAGTTGCAACTCTTCAGATTTCAGCCCAACTTTGGATATAAATACCAGTCCTTTCTCTCAGATTTTACATACTAATTTCTGAGTTTTCCTCATTTCTTCTGCATTTTTTTAACTTCAGAGAAAGCAACAGTAAGTGTGATTTTCTACTGAACTTTGTGTTCGCTGAAACACTGGGGTTTGAAGTACCACTACACCAGTGTGTAATTCGTTCTATCTTGGGAGGAAATAATCCATAACCTTGGGTACTAGGAGGGGATTAAATCACTTAAGGAAACACTGTGAATTCAGTGGGCTCGAATTGGTTTTTTCATTTCGTTTACATTTCTGTTTATGTTATTTTATTTTCTCTAGAATTGTTTTACAAATACAGATTACTAACAAGCTTAAGGAATTTAATATTTTTCNAGGAAGCATTGGCACCGGCTGAGAAACCAAAATAATTTTTCGAGATTGATTTCAAGCGTTGGCAGCAAAATATGTTCTTCTACTTGACTACTCTAAGTCTCCAGAAGTTCATCAAGGAAGATGTTCGTGTGCTGTCAGATGAAACTCCAGAGACTGAATGCTTTCTCGTGATTGAGGCGTGGAAGCATTAAGATTTTTATGCGAGAATTATATTCTAAACGGGCTGGAGGATGCTTTGTATAACCTCTACAGTGGCGTGAAAACGTCAAAAGAACTGTGGATTGCGCTAGAAAAGAAATATAAAACTGAAGATTGCGCTAGAAAAGAAGCATTCAGATTTTTTGTGCAAGAATTATATTCTAAGCGGGCTGGAGGATGCTTTGTATAACGTCTACAGTGGCGTGGAAACGTCAAAAGAACTGTGGATTGCACTAGAAAAGAAATATAAAACTGAAGATGCCAGGTTGAAGAAGTTCGTTGCTGCAAAGTTTTTGGACTACAAAATGGTAGATAGGAAGTCTGTTATTGCCCAAGTCCAGGAATTGCAAGTGATTATTCACGATCTCCTTGCTGAAGGTATAAGTAGAATTAATACTAATATTGGTAGTATTAATTTTATTATATTTAGTAACAGAATTTTCATTGAAGGTCTTGTCATCAATAAAGCATTCCAAGTAGCAGCGATGATTGAGAAGTTGCCTCCGTTGTGGATGGACTTCAAAAATTATTTGAAACACAAACGCAAGGAGATGTCCTTGAAGATCTCATTGTTCGGTTGAGAATCGAAGAGGGAAATAAAGCTGCTGACAAGAGAGGCTGTGGAAATTCAATAATAATGAGAGAAAATATTGTTGAAGATAACAAAAAGAGGAAGAAGGCTTCTAGACCGAAATACAACCCAAGCAAGAAGCGGTTTAGTGGAAATTGCTACAACTGTGGAAAAACCAAACAAAAATCTACAGGGTGTCGTGCTCCGAAGAAAGACAAGAAGAAGGATCGAGCAAACATGGTTGAAAAGCATGATGATGTTGATGACTTGTGTGCCATGCTTTCCGCATGCAACTTGGTGGGAAATCCTAAAGAGTGGTGGATTGATTCTGGAGCCACTCGCCATGTTTGTACTGTTAAAGAAGCTTTTGCTACTCATGCTCCTGTTGGACCTGATGAGACGATTTCTATGGGAAATTCTTCAAAGGCCAAGATTGAAGGATGTGGGAAGATATTTCTCAAAATGACTTCCGGCAAAGTGGTGACTTTGAACAACGTCCTTCATGTTCCCGAGATTAGGAATAATTTAGTCTCTGTTGGACTACTTGTTAAGAATGGCGTTAAATGTGTATTTGTATCCGATAAGGTTGTAATAAGTAAGAACGAGATGTTTGTTGGAAAAGGTTACCTCACTGAGGGCCTTTTCAAGCTGAATGTAATGGTTGTTGAAAGTAATAATAAAATTTCAGCTTCGTCTTACTTACTTGAGTCAAATGAATTATGGCATGTACGTTTGGGTCATGTCAATTATAAAACCTTGCGGAAAATGATTAATTTGGAANAAAAAGAATTAAAATTCTTTAGACTTAATTCACACAGATATTTGTGACATGAAGTTAATACCATCTCGCGGTGGAAAGAAGTATTTCATAACTTTTATTGACGATAGTACTCGATATTGCTATGTTTACTTACTTAATAGTAAAGATGAAGCAATAGACGCATTCAAGCAATACAAAAATGAAGTTGAAACACAACTTAACAAGAAAATCAAAATGATAAGATGTGATAGGGGTGGTAAATATGAATCTCCTTTTGAAGAAACATGTTTAGAATAGGGAATTATTCATAAAACAACGGCCCCTTACACGCCCCAATCCAATGGGATTGCGGAAAGAAATAATCGTACATTAAAGGAGATGATGAACACATTGTTGATAAGTTTTGGTTTGCCACATAACTTGTGGGGGGAAGTCGTTCTTACGACTAATCGAATATTAAATCGAGTGCCCCATAGCAAAACACAACCCATTCCATATGAAAAATGGAAATGAAGGAAGCCCAACTTGAATTATTTTAAAGTGTGGGGGTGTTTGGCAAAAGTGCAAGTTCCTAAACCCAAAAGGGTAAAAATAGCACCGAAAATCGTTGATTGTGTTTTCATAGGATATGCGACTAATAGTAAAGCATATCGCTTTCTGGTTCATAAATTAGAAAATCCCAACATTCATAATAATACGGTTATAGAATCAGATAATGCTGAGTTCTTTGAAAATATATATCCATATAAAAAGGAACGTGAGTCGCTTGGTGAAGGATCTAAACAACCTCGGGAAGAAACAAAAGAAAGCACACTTAATCAGGAGGATCCAAGACGTAGTAAACGTCAAGGAACATCTACTTCATTTCGACCAGATTTTGTGACTTTCTTATTGGAAAATGAGCCTCAAACATTTAAAGAAGATATGTCTTCTTCGAAATCATTGTTTTGGAAAGAGGCAATCAATAGTGAAATAGAATCCATATTGAACAACCATACATGAGAATTGGTTGATCTTCCTCCTGGAAATAAACCGTTGGATTCTAAATGGATCTTTAAGAGGAAAGTGAAAGATGATGGCACTATTGAAAAATTTAAGGCAAGACTTGTGGTCAAAGGGTATAGACAACGAGAAGGTCTTGTCTATTTCGATACATACTCTCCAGTTATAAGAATTACGTCCATTCGAACGTTAGTAGCGTTAGCTGCAATTTATGGTCTTGAAATTCATCAAATGGATGTTAAGAAGACCTTCTTAAATGGAGAGTTGGAGGAAGAAATCTACATGGAACAACCTGAAGGGTTTGTGGTTCCAGGTAAAGAAAAGAAGGTATGTAGACTTGTTAAGTCCCTTTACGGACTAAAACAAGCACCCAAACAATGGCATGCGAAATTTGACCAAACAATGTTGTCAAATGGTTTTAAAATAAATGAGTGTGATAAATGTGTGTACATTAAAAATCTTCCAAATCACATAGTCAATGTTTGCTTATATGTGGATGATATGCTGATAATGAGTAATGACATTGCCAACATAAATGCGACTAAGCGCATGCTAACTGGCAAGTTTGACAATGAAAGACTTGGGAGTTGCTGATTTAATTCTTGGAATTAAGATCCACAAGAATTCTCTGTTTAACCAAAGAATTAGATTCTCTGCCAAAGCTATTTTAAGAAGCACATGGGTTTCTGATAACCAAAGAATAAACTAATAATTGCAAGGAAATTTGTAATTGGAAAGCAGTAAGATGCACGAAAAAGTAAGTGTATTGCAATAGTAGTTCGAATGTGTCCTTACAAGTTACTCCCTTAAATGTCACGACCAAAAACCTGGTTCAGGTCATGATGGCACCTAACAGCGAGGTTAGGCAAGCCAACATATAAATCCCTAGGAGTTACTACCCCAGAACTCGATATTCCAGTTATTTACAATTTATAACAAATATAATGCGTAGTATAGCAGCGATATGAGGTAAGGCCATAGATACAAGCTGAACCACAGCTGGGCTAAATATATACAACCCCGAAACCCAACATAACTACAACAAGTGTGTGCCATGACTAGTGTCACAGTGTCAACGGGCGGCTACATAGATACAACAACTGAAATATATATACATAAATATACAAGCCTTAGTCTGGGACAAAAGACTGAGCAAAATGAAACTAGAAGGATCTAGGGGTGCTGTCAGGATGATGCCAAGAAGACAACTCACCGTATGGAGTGACATCGCGATCAGTATCTATCAGCAGACGGACGGCCAGACGGACCAACCTCAAGACCTGCACAATCAAGTGCAGAAAAAGAAAAGAAAGTGCAGCATGAGTACATATAAACAAATATGTACCCAGTGAGTATCCCGTCTAAACTCGTAAAGAGTAGTGACGAGAGGTAGAATATATATCCACTAAGGTCCAGTACATAATAAAATAAGGTACACGCCGAGCAATAAATCATGTGAGAAAATACATCAAGTATATGGACATGTAATCAACAAACAGGTAACTAATCTCAAACATAACCTTTCTTTGTAAGCTGATCATATGTATCACTTGTTTTCTTTCTCATTATCTGAAATGTCTTATCTTATTATCTCAATTGTTCACTTTCCAGTGCTCAATATCGTTTCTCAACTCACCATCGTACGATCCCAACTCAATGCAAATGCTTGTATATATATATATAACCGACATGGACAAGACTATCGGCCGACGTCATAAGGGTGGGTCATAAGGACTAACTCGGTCATAAAGCTACACACGCTCGCGAATCATACCTGCGACTCGTGCACAGACTCGATAAAGTAAATCTCCAATCTCGCGAATCATACCTGCGACTCGGGGGCCAATGACATAAATATATATATACTCTCCCGATCACGAATCATACCTGTGACTCGGGGCTAATGATGTAAAGAAAAACCCTCCCCGATCACGAATCATACCTGTGACTCGGGGGCCGATAAAAATAGTAGT
>ML284768.1:0-26543 GCA_005239495.1 Nicotiana undulata
TTCATAGGCGACACTCGAATGAACACCTGGTCTCCTACCATGAAAGCCAAATCTCGAACTCTATGATCTGCATAACGCTTTTGCCTGGACTGAGCTGTACGAAGCCTATCCTGAATAATCTTCACCTTATCCTAGGCATCCTGGACTAACTCAGAACCCAATAACCTAGCCTCTCTAGGCTCAAACCATCCGACTGGAGACCGACATCGCCTACCATATAACGCCCCATACGGAGCCATCCGAATGCTCGACTGGTAACTGTTGTTGTAGGCAAACTCTCTAAGGGCAAGAACTGGTCCCATGAACCACCAAAATCAATAACACATGCCCGCAACATATCCTCCAAGATCTGAATAGTACGCTCGGACTGTCCGTCCGTCTGAGGATGAAATGTTGTGCTCAACTCGATCTGTGTGCCCAACTCTCGTTGAAATACTTTCCAAAAATGGTAGGTAAATTGAGTACCTCGGTCTGATATAATGGATAGGGGCACACCATGCAATCTGACAATCTCTCTCATATCCTTGCCAACTTCTCCGCTGAGTACGAAACTGACACAGGAATGAAATGTGCTGACTTGGTCAGCCTATCTACAACAACCCATACTGCATGAACCATCCTCTGGGTCCGTGGGGTCTCTGGTGCTCATACTTACACTACTGACAATTCAAGCACCGAGCTACATAAGCCACAATATCCCTCTTCATTCTACGCCACTAATAATGCTGCCGCAAGTCTTGGTACATCTTTGTGGCGCCCGGATGAATGGAATACCGGGAACTATGGGCCTCCTGAAGTATCAGCTCACGAATGCCATCGACATCGGGAACACATATACGACCCTGCAATCTCAAAACTCCCTCAGCATCAACTATGACCTGCTTGGCATGTCCGTGCCGAACTGCATCTCTAAGAGCGCACAAATGACGATCATCATAATGCCTGGCACGAATACGGTCATACAATGAAGAACGAGCGATGGTATGGGCCAACACACTGCCAGTCTCAGAAATCTCTAATCTCACAAATCGGTTGGCTAAGGCCTGAACATCCAACGCAAGAGGTCGCTCCCCAACTGATAAATAAGCTAGACTGCCCATGCTGGCTGACTTACAGCTCAAAGCATCGGCCACCACATTGGCCTTCCCCGGATGATAAAGAATGGTCATATCATAACCCTTCAGCAACTCTAACCATCTCCTCTGCCTCACGTTCAACTCTTTCTATCTGAATAGGTACTACAAGCTCTTATGGTCCGTGAACACCTCACATGGCACTTCGTACAGATAGTGCCTCAAAATCTTCAAAGCGTGAACAATAGCTGCAAGCTCCAAGTCGTGAACTGGATAATTCATCTCGTGGATCTTTAACTGACGAGATGCATAGGCTATGACCTTGCCATCCTGCATCAATACCGCACCAAGTCCAACCCGTGAAGCATCACAATACACGGTATACGAACTTGAACCCGTGGGCAATACCTACACTGGTGCTGGGTCAATGCTGTATTGAGCTTCTGAAAGCTCGCTTCACACTCCTCGTACCATCTGAACTGAACACTCTTCTGCGTCAACTTGGTCATAGGGGCTGCTATAGATGAAAACCCCTCCATGAACCGGCGATAATAACCTGCTAGGCCTAAGAAGCTCCGAATCTGTATGGCTGAAGNCCTTGGCATACATCTGCTTATCCCTCAGAGTCTGGAGGACGACACTAAGGTGCTGCGCATGCTTCTCTCGGCTACGAGAGTATATAAAATAATCATCAATGAAAACAATAACAAACGAGTCCAAATAAGGCCTGAATACCCGGTTCATCAACTCCATAAAAGCAGCGGGGCCATTAGTCAACCCAAAAGACATCACCAAAAACTCATAGTGACCATAACGAGTGCGAAAAGCTGTCTAAGGGACATCAGAAGCCCTAATCCTCAGCTGATGATAACCAGACCTCAAGTCTATCTTGGAGAACACCGTAGCACCCTGAAGCTGGTCAAAGAGGTCATCAATCCACGGCAGAGGATACCTGTTCTTAATAGTAACCTTATTTAACTGCTGGTAGTCAATACACATCCTCATTGATCCATTTTTCTTCTTCACGAACAATACTGGAGCACCCCAAGGAGAAACACTAGTCCTGATGAAGCCTTTATCCAACAAATCCTGTAATTGTTCCTTTAATTCCTTTAACTTTGGCAAAGCCATACGATACGGGGGAATAGAAATGGGCTGAGTGCCCTCAGCTAACTAAATACAAAAGTCAATATCCCTGTCGGGTGTCATACCTGGCAGGTCAGCAAGGAATACCTCTAGAAACTCACGAACCACGGGCACGGACTCTATAGAAGGAGCCTCAGTACTAGAATCACGAACATAGGCCAAATAGGCCAAACAACCCTTCTCGACCATGCGCCGAGCCTTCATATAAGAAACAACTCTACCAGAAGAATGACTAGGAGTCCCTCTCCACTCTAAACAAGGTACTCCTGGCAAGGCTAAGCTCACCGTCTTGGCATGACAATCCAAGATAGCATGATATGGAGATAGCCAATCCGTTCCCAATATAATATCAAAGTCAACCATATCAAGAAGCAAAAGATCAACCTGAGTCTCCAGACAACCAATAACTACTACGCAAGCACGTAGACTCGATCTACCATTATAGAATCACCCACTGGGGTAGACACATGCACAACAGTACTCAACGAATCGCGGGGCATACTCAAATAAGGGGCAAAATATGAAGACACATAGGATAATGTAGAACCCGGATAAAGTAACACCGAAGCATCTCGGCTGCAAACTGAAACCGTACATGTAATAACTGTATCAGAAGCCTCAGCATTAGGACGAGTAGGAAAAGCATAACACCAGGGCTGAGCCCCTCCAATCTGCACATCTCTGGGTCTACCTGCTACGGGCTGACCTCTACCTCTCATGGCCTGTGCTCCACCTCTATGAGCCTGACCACCACCTCTGGCACCTCGACCACCACCCCTACCTGGCTGAGGGGGTAAGGGTGCACCTGCTGCGGGAACCAAGGCACGGGAACCCTGATTCTGGGGTCCACTCGAAGCTCGGGGGCAATACCTAGCAATATGCCCCGGGCTACCACAACTATAACAAGAACTCTAGTGTTGTGGTTGATGACTCTGTAACTGGCCCGGACGACCCTGATATCCACTTTGGTAACTCTGAAGTGGCTGTGCACTGGTAGGTGCTGGTGGTGCACTAACATGAGTTGGCGGTGCACGGGGAGATACCTGAAGTGCTGACTGAAAAGGTCGGGGTGGATGACCCCTACTGAAAGAATCCCTGCCTCCAGATGAGGCTCCACTGAATCTACCAAAATGACGGGGCCTCTTGTCAGCCCCCTGACCACCTCCCTGTGAGAAAATCATCTCAATCCTCCTAGCCACATCAGTCGCATCGTGGAATGAAATATTAGTACTCGACTCCCTGGCCATCTAGAGTCGTATAGGCTGGGCCAATCCCTCAATGAACCTCCGAACTCTCTCCCGATCAGTGGGGAGTATCATCAATGCATTCCTGGCTAGAGTGATGAACCTGGTCTCGTACTAAGTAATAGACATAGATCCCTGCTGGAGGCGCTCAAACTGCCTCCTAAGATCCTCTCGCTGAGTAATGGGAAGGAACTTCCCCAAAAATACCTCTGTGAACTGAGCCCAAGCCAAAGGTGCAGACCCAACTGGTCTGGCTAAGCAGTAGTCCCTCCACCAAGTCTTGGTTGCGCCAGATAGTCGAAAAGTAGCGAAGTCAACTCCATTAGACTCCACTATGCCCATGTTCCGAAGAACCTCATGGCAACTGTCCAAGAAATCCAGTGGATCCTCTGACGGTGCACCAGTAAAAGTAGTAGTGAATAACTTGGTGAATCTGTCCAGTCTCCATAGATCATCTGTTGACATAGCTGCACCCTCGGCTGCCGGTGCCATAATACCCAGCTGAGCTACTCCAGCTGTCTGAGGTGCTGGAGTTCGAAACTGAGTGGCAACCTGCTCTGGGGTATGAATAACAGGAGTCTGGGTCCCTCCCCTAGCCTGAGATCCAGCTGGTGCAGTAGGAAGAAGACCGGCCTGAGCCACACTCTCCATAAGTCCTACCAGACGGACAAGAGCGTCCTGAAGCACTGGGGTAGCTATGAACCCCTCTGGGACCTGTGCTGGTCCAACTGGGACTGCCGGAACTGGGACCTCCTCGTCGGACTCGACCTGAGGGTCCTCCACTGGGGCTGCTGCTCTAGGCTGAGCCCTGCCCCGGCCTCGGCCTCTAGTACGGCCTCGTCCTCGACCTCGACCCCTCGTAGGAGCTATAGCAGGAGTGTCGGGATGCAGAGCAGAACTAAGGGAAGCACGCGTCCTCGCCATTTGCGAGAGAGTAGAATAGAAACTCAATTAGTACTCAGAATTCATATCGCACGACAGAGATGAAGAAATGTGGAGTAATCCTAACCTTGCAGCCTCTGGGGGATAAGTACAGACGTCTCCGTACCGATCCCTCAGACTCTACCAAGGTTGTTCGTGAGTTGTGAGACCTAATCAACCTAGAGCTCTGATACAACTTGTCATGACCCAAAATCCCACCCTTCAGGCCGTGATTGCGTCTAACGTTGAACCCGCTAGACAAGCCAACGTGTACAGTTAATCTAACATTTTCAATCCAATACAACAGTAGTAAAGAAAATATCTTTAAAACTCTTAACAGAAATAACGAAACACTTTAGAATTTTAACATCGAAAATGTAATAGAAATCCGAAAATGCAAGGTGAAATAGAAAAATACATAATGTCGCATAAGCCCAAAATCAGGGTGTCACAACTCAAGAACTATCTAAACAGAGTGCTAAATACAGAGTCTGAAAAGAAATACATAATTGTCCTGAAACTAGGAGAAAAGTTAAGACAATAAGGAATCCAAATGCAGGAGAGACACCAAGGCCCACGAATGCCAGCTGGTATACCTTGAAGCTCTGGGTGGACTGAAGGTGGCTCCCTTAATGCGGTCCACTGGGTCCGAATGCAGGATCTGCACAACATTAAGTGGTGCAGTGTAGCATCAGTACGACCGACCTCATGTATTGAGTAAGTGCCGAGCCTAACCTCGGCCGAAGTAGTGACGAGGCAAGACTTGACAATAACGATAACGTGTCCTATTCTACAGCAGGTAAACGGGACAAGACAAGGCAAGAAATAAGCAGACAAGTAAGGGATACGGGAGCAGCAAAGGGGAACAAGTGAAATGAAGCAGTTAAATTGACATCTAGAAGTAAGCAAGGAAGGCAATTTAGCACAATAGCTAACGAAACAAGTATGAGTACTAGAAATGTAAATAATGGCACGGCATCACCCTTCGTGGTTTTACTCTCTTCCTCACAATGCGATGTATAATTGGAAATAGTATAAATCATGGCACGGCATCACCCTTTGTGCTTTTATTCTCTTCCCCACAATGCAATGTACAATGTAAGGCAATATAAATCATGGCACGGCATTAACCTCCGTGCTTATAATCAATGTAAATCATGGCACGACATTAACCTTCGTGCTTATAATCAGTGTGAATCATGGCACGGCATCATCCTTCGTTCTTTACACTCTTCCTCACTATGCAATGTAATCAAATATCATGGCACGGCATCACACTTCGTGCTTTACACTCTTCCTCACCAAACAATGACAGATATAATGGCAAGGAGTACAGCATAGTGGAAATACATTTCAGTATCACCCGGCAAGGGGAAAACATCAATCAATATCACAACAATTGCCCGGCAAGGGTCTCAGCTATAACCAAGCAATTCAAATATAGACTTAACAGTTGGATTTTCAATCAAACCAACGCATCATAGATTCATCAACCAAGATTTCAAACAGTAACTGCTTCCATGTAGAGACAAGTTCATAATATAACGAACATGGAAGTAATAACCAGATTTTTATCAAAATTAGACTCACGGGCATGCTTGACACACAATGCATAGGTACTTGTCACCTTACCTATGCATTGAACATGATAAACACTTAGCACATAGCATACAATACCTATTCCCTCACCAAAGTTAGGCAAGACACTTACCTCGGGTCCAAAATATAGCAATCAACCCTCTAACACCGCCTTTCCTTTTTATTTCCACTCCAGAACAACAATATCTAGGCATAATTAACTTAAACATATCAATAATAACTCAATAACACAATCACATAGCCTAAATACACAATTCCATCATTCTTCCAAAATTTCCAAAATTCGACCCCGGGCCCGCTTTGTCCAAACACGAGGCTCGGACCAAAACCCGATCACCCATACCCCCACGAGTTAGAATATATAGTTTGTTTTGAAATCCAATCTCAAATTGAGGTTGAATTACCCAAATTTTTCCAAATACCTAACTCTACCCAAAACCCCTAATTTCTACCTTTAAAGCCCTAGGATTTTTTTATGATAATTGATGAAAAACCTTAGAAAGTTGAAGGAAAATCAGTTAGTTAGCACTTACCTATGAATTGGGAAGACAATTTCTTGAGGAAATCGCCTAGGTCTTCTATTTTTGAGAAAAATTGAGAGAAAGAACGTTTGAAATTGTTTTTAAAAAAATCATTGCTCGACTCTCGCACCTGCGGTACAGGGGTCGCACCTGCGATCTCGCAGGTGCGGGAAAAAGATCGCACCAGCGGAATTGGGTCAGGCCCATAGAGGGCCGCACCTGCGAAAATGGGTCCGCTTCTGCGACGCCGCTCCTGCAGAGATTTGTCCGCGCCTGCGAGAGGGATCGCACCTGCAGACTGGGCGTCGCGCCTGCGGTCTCGCACCCGCGGCCCTAGGCTCGCAGGTGTGGGGACACAAGAAATGGGTGCACCAGCAGTGTTTTCATGAGTTAAAACACCCCGAATACCTACCCGAAACACACCCGAGCCCTCGGGTCTCAAAACCAAAAACACATACGACTCCCAAAATATCCTACGGACTTATTCAAGTATTTAAATCACCGAGATATCATCAAAATCATCGAATTAAACCTCAAAACTCTTAGAATTTTCTTACAACTTCATAAAGCTTAATTTTTCCAATTTTGATCTGAAACACGTCATTTCAAGTCCGTTTTACACCAAATTTCACAGATAAGTCATATAAGATATATTAAACTTGTTCCGGGCTCCGGAACCATAATACGGTCCCGGTAACATGGTTTTCACATCAAAGTTCATTTTCAAAAACCTTTATTATTTTCAGAAAACAATTTTCTTTAAAAATTCATTTCTCGTGCTTGGGACCTCGGAATTCGATTCCGGGCATACGCCCAAATCCAATATTTTCCTACGGACCCCCCGACCATCAAATCACGGGTCCGGGTTCGTTTACCAAAAATGTTGACCAAAGTAAACCTTATTCATTTAATTGTTACAAAAATTCCATTTTTATCAAATTTTAACATAGAAGCTTCCCGGCTACACGCCCGGGCTGCGCACGCATAACGAGATGAGATTCACGGGGCTTTTGGAGCCTCGGAACACAGATTTAGCTGAATTTACTTAGGATGACCTTTTGGGTCATCACACATCCATTGAATTTGTTCTTCAATCAGGTTACCAAATAGCTCAACCCATCTCTCGGCATTCTCAGGCTGAGCGAACATGTCGGGAATATAATACATTTGCTTTGGGTGATGGAAAGCAATGTGGTCATCCCAAATCCTTCGATGAATGTCTTGTCGGTATTCACCTCTTTGAAGATGTTCCATGAGCCAGAGTTGAAGTAATAAATTGCAACCTTCGAAATGTTTTGCTCCTCGTTGACACATTTCCAAGGCCCGGTATATGTATGCAATGACCATGGGCACAATGCTGAAGTTTTTCCCATCTACCCCTTCCATTATGGTCTTAGTCACCATGGCCAGCCTGGTATGGATTCTCTCCTTCTTCATTGGGAACACGATTAAACCCAAAAAGCAGACCATGAAAACTAACACTCGGCGATGGATGTGTCCCAGGGAGGTGATAGCAAACTCGTCGTGGTAGATACGGTATGATTTGTTGTGGCCATACCACTCGTACAAATAGTCGAAAGGAATGTACGACTCCTTCAAGCATACCAGTTCAACATTCTTCTTCAGACCTATCATCTTAAGGAAACCCCTGCTTGTGCGGTTCTCAGGCATCAGCAACCCCGGAGTTTCCCATACCAAGTTGGCTAGCCCTCCTATCTCTTCTATCAAAGGTGTCATGTCAATATTCCCAAAGCAGAACACGGACCTCTCGCAATCCCAAAACAAAGTAGCAGCCTCTATTATCATTTTGTTAGGATGGATTTCCAGGAGCGATGGTAGGTTTCCCAGGTGTTTTCTGACGATAGCTTTGTCGCTAGAATGTAGGTCCTCCCACCAACTCAGCATTCTTGGGTGGATATTGGAGACCATGCCGAATCTGGGGACTTCGTGCCTCATTTTCTGCAAAGCAAATAAGGTTAGTCCATTACCCCGACCAGACTCGACTATTTAACATCAATAATTAGCAGGAAGCATCCAGTTCTCCAAATAAATGCACAGAACGTGAGGGTGGTTGTTTGGGTTTAGAGAAACCCGATGGACTTTTGGATAAGGCTATCTTAAAAGCTATCGTGCGGACGACAATTTAGCTTGACTAGGTTTGACCATGATGCATGCAACAATGCAACATAATAAGGTTTCTATGTGGTTTTAGACTGGTACCCTTGAGCGGACTACTCAAGGGGGGAAGGCACGTAACCGTCGACTGCACCACTGATCGACTAGTTTTACCGCAAATAAGCCTTTCCAAATTTAGGAGGTAATAATATAGGAAGAGCGTAACCACTCATCAAGCGTTGCTATAGTATTTTATTTGGCACGAGTGGAGTATGAATGTTGAGCATGATTATGCAATAATAAGCATTAAAACAAGTTGTCATGTATTTGCACATTAAGGAAAGCGGTAAATACTACATTTATGATTTAAAGCAGTTACAAAAGGAAAACAAGAGACATGTTAGTTTCGTTTTGCAAAATAAATACCTGAAAGAAGTAAACAATTATATGCACGTAGCAGGGAAGAGGAAAGGGTGCAAGTGTTAAACAAACAAAGGCACAAATTCGCGAAACGATTAGCAATGGTAAAAGCCTATATCCCTAGCAGAGTCGCCATGATGTCCCCCCCCCCCCCCCCCCCCCTTTCCCCCCCCTCAAGACACTGNNNCCCCCCTCCCCCCTTTTCCCTCTCGTTAAGAGATACGAGTGCAGGACATTCGGGGAGGCAACTCTTTTCCTTTTGGGAAAGGGAGTTAGCATATTTGAAGAGTCACCACCTAACAATTTTAACGGTGCGTTAGGGCACCTAGGGGTCTTATTTACAAAACTATATCATTAACCAGAGATTGGTAAGGGCTTGAATTTTATCCCAAGGGGGAGGTGTTAGGCACCCCTCAAGATCCACAAGTGTGGTTCTCGGCCAAATAGTTTTTGTGAATTTGTACGGTTTGAAAAACAAACAAATAAAGGTTCAAATAAGAGGGGATTTACAGATTAAGCATGCAAGTGTTTGGAAAACAATTATAAAATGGCTAAGTTTTGAAGAAAAAAGAGTTATAATCTAACGTTTAAAATAAGGGATATCCTAGGTTTGTAATAATATGGATCACAACAATGCAATACGCGGTATGACACTCCTCAAAGAGGGGCTACACGTGGTTTAGCGCATCGGTCATCATATCCATATTCTACCCTTTCCCGCCCCGTGAAGGTAATTAAAGCGCGTGTTAGTCACGAAATCTATTGCGTGCTATTACCCGTCCCATCATATCAGTCCTGGAGGAGATTAGGACTGCTATCCTAAAAGGGAGGTACTAGGCTGACCCTCAGGTTTAAAGGTAAAGATTCTAAAGCGACAAACAAGAACACTTAGGACTGCAATGAATGGGGAGCACATAGGAGCATATAAGACGCTCAAGTTTACCTCCACAGGTTATGCACATAATAAACACGACTCAAACACATATAAGGGCGGTATTAATTGGAATCCTAAGACATGGTGTTTAGATGATTTTAAAAAACATAACAGAGAAAGCAGATTTGTTCTGTAATTCAGAAAAAGCCAAATCAATTTGCCTACTAATTTTACCTGTTGAATGTTAGGCAGTATATAAGGAAGCAGATTTCTAGTTTTAACAAATTTATCACCTAAGTCTTGCCTAGGTGAAAAACAACGTACCAGTATTAGAATTACTTAAAGAAAACTGTTTGAAATTGTATTATCAAACACGCTGTTCTAAGTGTTCGGAATTCAGGGTTATTACTAGTTGTTTGTCAAAAATGAATGAAACTGTTTTTATCAGTAATTGGACTAGAGGTGCCTAAGCGTATATGAATGCAATCCTAAGGACATGATCTCTAATGCACAGAAATACAGAGTGATGTATATGCAGAACCTAAGCAGGATTTTCGAACTGTTTAAGCATGCTTCAGTATATGCGGATATGACATGTTGATTACTATTATTTAACCTAAACAGGATCTCTAAGTGTCAATATTGCGTTATTTAGGCACAGTTTTAGGAAATGCAGAATAACTTTCTTATTAGTTTGATAGGCCTGATGCATGATCTCTAGGTGTACATGGCAACGTTAGCAAAGAACACATTTATTAGCAGGATTTTCTAAGCAAAGTGAGTATGCTAAAATAGCATAAACCTAAGAAGTAGGATCTCTAATGCATGAGCATATGAACCTACATAGGATCTCTATTGCGCAGATAGGAAATAAAACCTAAGCATGGTTTCTACCCTTGCAATAGCTAAGCATGCATAGTTATCCCTCCCATTTTCACTATCCAACCCCCATGAGTTGTTTACAAATTATTACAAGCCAGGAATTATGAATTACATAAACAAAGTAGGAAAATAAGAAGTTATTCTATAGGGAGCCTTCAATAGGCCCAAATACTTCAAAACCTCATTGCCTTTTGGTATTTCATAGCCTTTCGTAATCCGGGTGTGTCAAAGTTCCCTAAGGATCTTAAGAGCTCCCGGGCAATGCTCACACCCAGACTTGGTAACCAAGAGTGGAACAATGTGCAGTGTGCAAGTACCAACCTCAGTGCATCAGAGTTCAGAGGGAGCTCAAGGGTCCCAAAGCAGTGCTCACACTAAGGGGGTAGAACATAAAGGTCTAGGAGTAAAGTGAAGTGCAGGAGATAAATTTTAAAAGGTTTTTGACAAAACAGTGTTGAAAGAGCCTTACTTAAGAAAAACATTTCAAGAAAGTTGTTTAGTAAACATTTTTTGGAAAACACAGTAGTGGAATCACATAAGCAACACACCAATCATAGAACCAAACAGGTTCAGTAACACTCAAGGAACACAGAACCAAGATAGGTTCAGCAACACAAACCTCCACATAGGGGCAATAGGGATTGGGATACATAGAGCACATAACATGATTAACACATAGCAGGCAGAAGTCTTGCAATTGGTGCAGGAATATTAATGTCACACAATCAGAGATGTTTAGAGCATAGGATCAGTCATGGTTTGAAACCAACACAGAATCAAATTAGAGGGAGTACTGGGAGAGGGTAGGACGTGATTACACATAGGTTTAGGAAAAGCAGTTTAGGGTATTACACAATGAAATTATAGCACACTAGAGATCTCATAAGACATGAACATAGTGATATTGAAACACACACAAGAAGGAGTACACATGCTGAGGCTAAGGGGAGGGGTACCAAGAACTAAATAACATAGTATACCAAATCAGTTGCAAGTAGGACAACACAACCATAATAAAAGAAGATCAGAAACAAGATGAATCATAGTAACCAGAGAAACATGTTGTTTTGGAGACTTTAAATATAAATTGGAAACATACCAGTTGAAGATAGAAAATACTGAGTAAAGAAGAAGCAAACAGCACAACTACTCTTGGATTTCAGCCGACTAGTAACAGCAGACAAATCAATAGGAGCAATAGAATGTATATGTGTGAGTAAGAAAGAGTAGAACAAGATGTGTGTTCGCGTGTTGCTAATGAGAGAGTAGAGGCATTTATAGTTTGAAAAATGCAGGAAAAATAAAGTAAGAAGTGCAGGAAAAATAAAGTAAGAAGTACTAATTTAACACACTTATAGGAAGAATACTTAATCAGAATCAATTAAAGACCCGTACTCCCATTAATTAGGGAGTCATAGTTCAAACGGGCACAATTCATGCTAAACAAGGAAAAAGGTCGATTACAAACTGATTTTACCAGAATAGTCAAGCATATGGCATTTAATGAGGACTAAATGCAGAGTATTCCAAGTAAGGAAAGTATATGAGAAATATTGGTAGCACCTAAAATAAGACAGAGTACAGCTCAGGTCTGAGAATTAGTCAAGAGGATATCGAGTGAGATTCCAATCACAAGGAATCGATACCAAATCAAGGGAAAGTATTACACAAATAAGGAAAAAATTCAAAATCAGTAAAGAGTCATAAGGAAAATACAAAAAACAACAGTCTTTAAGGCAAGTATCACAGTTTTAAGGAGAATACACAAAATCAGTATAGATTACCATGTAAACAATCAGTAGAACAAATAGTCAGGTCTTTTAAACAATAAATAACACATATTGGACAAGATCAGAGAAACCCTAAGCAAACATTTAGAGAACAGTATAAGATTGAAAACCTTAGCAACAAGCTAAAGCGAGAATCATAACGAATATACGGACAACTTCATAAGAAACGAACACACATAAACATGTAGTAACAGACATCCTAGAAAATTAAGGCCTTTTAGCATAATAACTCAGACAACAAGAGAAACATAGGAGAATCGTTCAAACACAGTAAAAACTACTAAGAATCAGAAGAAGAACCGTTTTTGAAAAGGGGTCACAAAACCCTAGTTGAAAAACGAAGAGTCGTTTTAGAGAAAACCGGAGAATCTTTGAGAAAAATGACGAAATAGCTTGAAATATACACAGATCTATCATAGATCTAAAGAATCGGCGCGTTTTAAGCATTTAGGGGTTCAAAAAGAACCTAGAAAGATAAGAAAAACCTCAAAAATGTTACTGGTTTAGCCCCAATAGTCATGGATCTTACTCGAGTGGCCGGAGGTGGCCGGAGAATGGTGAGCACAGGCCCAGGTGGGTAGGAGGATTAACCCAGGTCTCTTGAAGACCTTATAGATGGCAAACACTGGCATAAGGGAACCATAGGAGGCAGAGGGTGAGGAATCCATGGCCTCAGGTGAAGAAGGTCGCCGGAGAAGATGAAGAGACTCATCGGAGCAGGGAAGAGACAGAAGTCTCTAGAAGAGACTAGAGAGATGAGAGACCGGTGAGAATGAGAGGGGTCGGGGGGGGGAGTGTTTGGTGAGTTTAATTATGGTAATAATAATCTGGGTCGTTGATCTAATTTGATCAACGGCTCAGATTAGTTTGGGGTTGGACCGGGTAGGATATTGGTCTGGGCTGGGTTAATGGGTCAATTAAATGGGTTGGGTATTGGGTTGAAATAAAAAATTAAAAGTGGCCAGATTTTACATACCCATGAAAAATAAAAAATAAAATAATTATTATAATAGCTAATAATTATATAAAAATAAGATTAATGCTAAGTAAGTGAAACTTAAGGTAATTAGCTAATATGAAAAATATAAAAATGATTAATTATGGAATTAAAATAGCATAAATGCACAATTAGGCCATAATTGCAAAATTTGTGTAATTATAGCTAAACAATGCCTAATCAGTTAATTTGTGAAATAATTAAATCCTAATAGGATTAAAAATAATATATTGAGCTGGAAAATATTTTGAAGTTATTTATAATAAACTTTATGAACAATTATTGAATAAAAATGCTAAATAAATAGGAAAATGAATTGATAAAAAATATGAAAAATTATGAAAAATACCATTCATTATGAAAAGTGATTTTGAAGGTAAAATGTAAGTTTGAAAATAATTTCGAGGAAAAATTGGGTATCAACAGAGCCACCACTTGGTCACCCAGATTTGAGGCATCCCGCACAAGTACGTCGATCCGCTCTTCGAGCCTTGCCTCCCTCATCGTGGTCGTCTCCTTCTCAGCTTCTCTCTCACACATGAGGATGTGAACAGTGTCTTCCAGTGCCGCCGCCCTCTCCACGACCTCTACCTAAGCCCCTTTGTCCCTATCTAACTCGACCACATTCCTCTCCAAGTCGGTCACCTTTTCCGTCCACTCTGCACTTAAACTAGCAACTCTAGTGGAATTCTGCTTTAGTTCGGCTTGCAAAGATGACACCTTCGCCTGAAGGTCCTCGCATTTTGCCGCAACGCCCTTGCCCACCTTCGAGCTCCTTGTCTTTAATCCTGATCAGTCCCTCGAGCTCACTACATCTGCGGATAGACCGCATCAGGTCCTCGTCCTTTTTCTCCAGCTCCTCCCTAAGAGACTGAGTATCACCACCCGCTCTAAGTTGTATGTGCATCTCTCGGCACCTATTGTGATACTGGCGGTATTTCACGGCCATCTTTAGAGAGACTTCGGCCCAGGTCTCGGCCCGACGAGCGCTTTAATCTCCAACATGTAAGTCTAAAGCAACAAAGAAAAAGGGAGTAAGAATCGGTGAAAACGAAGGACAGAAAACAAAGGAAGTATAGATAAGAAACTTTCCCTTAAGGCCATTCCAGCCACATCGCGTGACAAGCCAGAGTCGCTAATCTCCCGAAAAGACTTTCTTTCGGTAGTGGAACATAAAAGGTCGAATTGCTCCACCAAATCCACCATATCCTGCAACAGATTAAAGTCTGACGAGATTTCAAGCACGCGGGAAGGTCCTCCCTCCCTCACATCAACCCTAGTAAAGCCTTCCTCGAACATCTGCATGTCCTCAGGATCGATGTCCGAATTGGACTCATAGTCATCCACCACCACGCCCTTCAACATCTCACCAACCAAAGAGGAGGCACGAGATTGCTGAGACGTCGACGGTCCACATGGAGTAATTGCAGCAACAACTAAACTCTGCTCCGATGCCACAGTGGCCCTTTTCACGGCTGAAATTGAAATCGCCTCCACTCCTGGGCTGACATTGCCTCCAGCTTCAGATGTCGCCAAAATGAGGTCAACCCTCGAAGGCGCTTCATTGAAGGACGTCCCCTCTAACGTTATCCTCTGCCTATTTGATGGGGACTAATAGCCATTATTGTGAGAAAAATCGTCCGTCGAATAAGCCGTGGGGTCTGGGGTGTCTGACGTAATTCACAGAACCGCCAGATTCTGGACGCCCTCCTCCGCAGCTGCCACTAATACGGGTCTCGCCGCAGAAGCCGATTGGCGGAAGGCAAGGGTGGGAGCTCTCTCCCTTCTTGCTCCTCTCCGACCTATCAACGAGAAAACCAACACAGAAATGATGTAAGGCAAAAGATACATAAGACAAAGAACAGACGTAACACGGGTCGACTTATCGGCTGAAGGCTTCCGCCCAAACCTTTCGTGGAATGGTGCCAAATCACGAATTCCCACAGTATGAGGCAGAACCACACTCACCCATCAGCGAATAACGTAAACCTGCGGGGGAACGGGGTAGCCTCTCGGCTGCACGACAAAAAAGAAAACAAACACAAACAACGGTCAATGAGATCACTAGACGAGAACAACCAATCAGCGTTGTGAATAAGTGTTTACCTGAAAAATGGTAATTACAATTATATTTGATTAAGTGGTTCTTAAAATATGTGATTTATCTTAGTACCATTTATTAAGCAGTTGATGTTAAGTATGTTAGGATATAATAGAGCGAAAGCAGTGAGAAAACTAAAGAAAAGCAAACCAAGACGCCTGAGTTTGAAGGTTCGATATTGGCCTCGGGGGCTCTTAAGGTCGAGGCTCGGGGCTACCGTCATAGAACCGATGGGGATATAACAAAATTATAAGTTTCGGAAAGTGCTATTTATAACCAATAACGAGCTATAAATGAAGAACGATCAATGAAAAACAATGAATGTGAGTGAATGAGCTAGTAGAGAGAAATAGAGAATGTTAAAGTAAACCAAAGAATGTTCTTGTGCCTTGTATTTAATGATGTATATCTTTACAAAATGGCAAAGGTCCCCTTTTTATAAGAGGGGGAATTCCAACATAGTACATCCGCATTTATTGCGAAGATTTGCAGTATATACCACTATTTAATGTTTGAGTACGGAGTTGTACTTTGTCGCAGAGCTATTTGCCTCGATCTCCATGTTGTCTCCTCACACCGACCCTAGACCTGTACTGCCTCTAGATCGAACACAAGGAATGCCCGAGATCGGACGTCGGGCCACACCTTGAATCATACACGAATAAACTACCATATACCATAATGTGCACAAAATTGGCCTTCCCGATTTTAGCCGTACACAAAAAGGAAAGGGAAAGAAAGACCGACGAGCAAAATTCCACGTCTCAGGGAGCCCGTCGAGGTTAGACACCACATGCTCCGTGCGTACATAGAAGAAGCTCTCCTTGAAGCGACGATTGGTCCTGTCGTCCATTCCGATCACCAGACTTTTGGAACCTCGGTGACGGAGATAGAGCATGGTTCCCCTATGAAAATCGGGGACGAAGAGATGCAGCAAATGTTGAAGAGAAACCTCATAGTCGGCCATCCTCGCATACTCGATGAGCATTAAGAAGAGTTTGTATATGTACGGGGTAAGCTGAGCCAGGCACACTTCGTAGAAGCGGCAGAAGTTCGCCTCCACTGAGGGAAGGGGAAGTGTGTACCCAATAATAAAAGGGTACGCGTAGAACGCGTAGTACCCTGGGCAGTGTAAGTGAACTATATCGCCTCCCGCCTAAACGAGTTCGATATGCTCAGGGATTCTCCATTTAACTTTGAATGTTGCGAGCACCGCAACATCCATCGTAGAAAGCACGGGTGCGGGCTCGTCTTCGGTGGCGTTGTTACGGCGTAGCATATGCTATGACGCTTAGGGAGGTCGACCTGAAGCGCCAACAACATATTACAGTACATCGGGCAAGGACCGTTGGGTAAGGGATAACATCTAGTATATATACAGGTTAAGAGAATGATAGCAAGGGGATTTTCCAATTCTCTCTTCTTCCTTTAGAAATTTCTCTAAGAGGAATCTATGGGCAACTCGGGAGAAGATGTACAACCTCGTTCCACCTCTTTGTAATCTTCATCATGAAATCAATAGAGATGCAATCGGTAGCTGTTAATGGAATATTTTCTCGCTCTGATTTATCATGTATTATAGAATGATTGTATTGAGAATGCGAGCCCATTATCTTCACTTAACATCTTCTATAATCTTGGCGACTTCGCAAACTTCACTATTTCCGATTTGTCCTATTCGACACCCCTCGATCTAGATTTAATTATCTTTGGTTAGAATCTACCTTCCATTTTACTCATTAATTCGTTTTAAGAAAATAGTTAACACTTTTTTATTAAAACAAATACCATATTAAAATGTACAGTCACCACATTTGAAAGTTTTAATTATTTGAAAGAGCACATCTATAACAATAGGTGGAGACATGGACAAGAAGCAGACGAGAATAAGGGCAAAGGAATATGCAAGGTCTCAATCATCCTTCAATAAAATCAATGTTTATAGAAAGTAACAGTGATTCTTTCTACTATTATTATTGCTTCGTGATATTTTCCTATAAACAGTTGTACTTTGTAATACAAACGTTGTTACTACGTACAGTAACGGACTTGCATCATGCACGGTAAAGGCAATAGTAGTGAATAATTATCAGTATGTAAAACAATTTCTTCACAATACCTGTTTGGCCAAGCTTTTTAGAGGTTAAAAGTATTTTTTTTCTTTCTTTCTTAAAAGTACTTTTTGAAATATTTGGTCAGGATAAAAAAGTGCTTTTGAGAGTAGCAGAAGTAAGTTTTCTGCTTTTGGGGAGAAGCTACAAATTCTAGTTTCTTCTAAGAAGCAGAAACGGAAGTAGAAAACTAATTTATTTAAGACAAAATTATCCTTGCTATAAATTTATATTTCTCAAATTATCCTTTAAATTGAATCATTTTTTCTACCATACCTTTCTTCTTTCTAATTTCCAATATTTTTTTGTTCTCTTTCTCTTATTCCTATGTGAAATATTATCTCCATTATAAATATATCTCTTCTTTTATATAGTAATTATAAGAGTAGATTCTTAATTTATATTGATGATGTATTTTGATATATTTAAATTATCATGCAAATGACAAATAATACTGGGTACCAAATATTATTGATTGAAATAACTATATTTTATATTAACTAAAATCTTAAAGTTATATTGTTAGTTATGTTTCATATTTTAGTTGAATTCCTTTATAATAAATAGTTAAATGCGTATCCCTTTTTAAGTAACACTAATTACAAAATAAATTTTTATTGTCCTATTTTGTAATTTGATACTTTAAAGTACTTTTTGAAAAGATTGATCAAACACAGTTTGCGTAAAAGAAAATTACTCACTTGAATTAGTCAAACGCAAACGGCTACTTTGCAAAAATATTTTTTCGAAAAATATTTTTGAAAAGAAATACTTTCTAAAAAAAATAGCTTTTGATAGCTTGGCCAAATGGATTTTAAAAAGCAATTCTTCCATGCCCCACCAGAACAAATACTAAAAATTTGGACAACTACTTTGCTTAAGAAAAAATGAAACAAAACAAGGAACTACTCCGTATTATTCCGGAAATCCTGTTACTGTATCTAGGAGATCTCATCTCTTTTGTTTTTTAATAAATTGCCATCTTCTCTAATGATGACAGCCCCAGCTCTAAGATGCGCTGAAAAACCAAATTCCTTCTTTTCCAACAATATTTAATGGTTCATCAGCTTCGTCCGTACATAAACCTATTGTTTATTGATTGTTATTTACTATTGTAATGACCCTCATCATTATTATTTCTATCTTTACCTTCCATATACACACATAGCCAAATTCAAAATCTAGAATTGATTTTTGATCTTATTAATGTTTTTATATCGGTGAGGTTCGGATTAGCTTATATGGACGTATCTTGACGGTTAAAACTGTGTACTTGCTTTCTTGTCGGCACAAATATCAAATATTTAATTTTGTTCACCAAAGTTTAATCAGACGCGAAAATTACCTATCTAATCACCTTATAGCTATATTTATACATTTTTTTTTTTTTTGGGATATGGACATCATCAAGCCGAAACTATTTAGCTAGCGTTCTAAATTTGTTTTGAAAAATCTGTTTTGGATAAGTTTAGCTTGAAGATGAAAATGTGTTTGGACATACGTTTTCAAAACATATTTCTCAAATTTATTTGGAAAAATATGTGTATTATGAAGGATTTGGCCATAGCTGATTTTGAGATTTTGCTAAAATATAGACAAAATTTATAGCCAAACATGTATTCGCCAAATAAAACCCAAATTTATTTTGATAAAATCTATGACCAAACGGGTACTTGAACCCACGTAACTTGACCTCTGTATATTTAGGCCTCTCCACCTAATGACACACCTATATATACTACAGCCATTTCTAGCCACCCTAAGTACTTAACATCTAGCTGCTGGAAAACTCAGCTTTAACTGCAGCCATGCTTAAGAATAAAGGTGATGATGCAACTTCCCAATTGTCCAACTCAAGTGTGATACTGGAATGGTGCAGGCCTCGCCGCCGTGTGAGGAGGCGAAAAGGCAGCACTATACGGCTGGGAAAGCGTCGGGGATTCTGTCTTGGCTCGCGTCCAGTGATTCACTGGCCGGGATTCATGGCGTGCCCTTTTAGGGTATTGAAGAAACTGGTCTTTGAGATGGCTTCCAATGGCAGATTGGTAGAAGCTTATTGCTGGTCTTTGCCTTTCCTCCGTCCGCAGCTATTTCCTTTGTGCTGATATTGTAATGTTCATATTTTCTTTCTTTTGTTATTCGTCTTCATTTCTCAAGCCATAAGTGGCATAGCAAGGCTTTTTAAGTACTGCTAAATGGAATCCAGCTTGTTCATATGATCATTACACACTAAGCTAACAAATAAAAACCTTCTCTATGCGCTATAAGCATGCCATATCTGTTCAGCCAAAAGAAAAAATAAAGTTGTTGATAACATCAAACCCACAAATTAAGAATACCTAAATCGTATAAGCAAAAAAACGACATATTCCAATGACTATTCATGGGACGAACTACAGCGGGAAACTGAATATCCTTTTCTTTATTATCGAGAAGCAAGAACATGATTTAGCCAGGGAGTTGAGTAAGGAGTTTTCTTCTTTTCACAATTTTCTTGAAGAAACTAATTAAGGAGACCCCTAATGGAGTTTCTTTTAATAAAGCGGAAACAGACAGATCGTTTTACTTACCGGCATTTATTGTCGTGGTCTGAGACCTGCATTAGCTTCGTTTAATAGTTCATAGTTTGCGTACGTGGTTTGTGTTGCTTTTTGAAAAGCTTTTATGTGAAATTTTGAAAAAAATGAAATTTTTGACTAAAAATGAGACTAGAGTTGACCACGATCAATTTTTTGTGTAAACGACCACGGATCGATGCTTTGAAGATTTCAGTAGGTCCGTATTGTGATTCTGAACTTGGGCATATATCCGGAATAGAAATCGGAGGTCGCTCGGTTGATTTAGCTTGTTTCACCTAAAGTTAGCAATTTGAAAGTTTGGAATTTCCTAGGTTTTTGACGTAGGTTGACTTTATGGTTAACAACTTCATATTTTTGTTTCAAGACTTGGTATAGGTTTGTTGTGATATTTAAAACTTGTATGCAAAATTTGGCGCAATTCGGAGTTGGTTTGATAAGATTCGGACGCTTAGTTGTAATTCTAGATGTTCTTGAGTTTTTCCTTTGAAATTTCATTCATTTTGATGTTCAATATGTAGTTCTCGATGTTATTTTGTTATTTTGATCACGCGAGCGAGTTCATAGGCCTTTTTAGACTTGTGTGGATGTTTGATTTGGAGCCCGGAGGGCTTGGATGAGTTTCAGACGTGTTTTGGATTAGTTTTGAGCCGGAACACAGGTTTGCTGGTGTGCTGATGCCTCAGGTGTCGCAATTGCGAACAACAACATCGTAATTGCGATCTTAGCAGGGGGTCTCAGGTTTTGAAATTGCGATACCAAGATTGCAATTACAAAGTAGTATTTAAGGTGGATCGGTTTACATTTGCGATGTGAGAAAACTTCGCAATTGCGAAGTATATGTCGCATTTACGAGTTCCCTTCTAGATTGACAAGCGCCGCAATTGCGAGCCATTCTGTGCAATTGCGAGGGTTCGCAATCACAGTTGCGACATCTGCGCCTGGACATAAAGTTTGGAAATCGGGATTTGAGTTTCATTCTCTCATTTTAGAACCCTATACACACTACATGCGATTTTTCAAGAGATCTTTCATCCTAAATTTATTGGTAAGCAACTTTTATTCATTTCCTTTCAATTTTCGACTACTTTTCATGTATTTTTAACATCAAATCTAGAATTTTTATGGTAAAAATTAGGGATTTGGGTAGAAATTAGAAATTTGTAAAATTTCGATTTAGACCTCAAATTGAAGTTAGATTTCAAAATAAGTCACAAAACTAGTCTCGGGTAAATGGGTAACCGAGTCTTCGTTCGAATCTCAGGTTTGACCAAGGGTCCCGGGGTTGACTTTTATTGATTTTCTTTAGAAATGATCAAATTGAACCTTTTTCATCAATGGGTAGTTTCTAAGTATATTTTTAATTATTTGATCGATAATTTTCTAGATTTGGTTGGTTTAGAGGCTTGTTCAAAAGGCAATGTAGTGGTTGATTGATTGCTTTGTTCGCTGAGTAAGGTAAGTGTGGTATCTAACCTTGATTTTAGTGAATTAGGACGGGTTGAACTATTCGTTATGTGAGTTTTGTGGGAAAACGATGTATATGCGAGTTGACGAGTGTATATGCGTCGCTGAGGGTCTAGCATGCGGCTGGGACATTTATTATTGTTGCTATCATATCATGTATGAATTTGATCCATGTCATCACCTGTTAAATACTTTTATCTGTTACATGTCTTAATTGTTAAGTTGATTCCTTGTATCCGTATCTTTATTTATTAACTATCATTACTTGTTATTTGATTTTGCGTGATATCATATAACTATTGTACCCGTTTGTGACTTTCTTGTATAGTACCTTTATTGCATTTTATTTCGTGATACGCCATAGATGATTGTAAATTGAACGATCATTAAATTATTATTGTTTGGGGTCCGGTTGCATGCCGCAACGATTATCTACTATTATCTTTTTGGGATCGGGTTGCACGCCGCAACGATATTAAAATGATATGATATGAAGACGTAAGGATGAAATATGATATGATCAGATGATGATATGGTGGGATCAGGTTGCACACCACAACATTTTGTCTTTATATATATTTGTGGGTCAGTTTGCGCGCCGAAATGGAGAAGAATTGATATTTATACATTATTTATGGATTGAGTTGCACACCGCAATTGAGAAAACTTATTTTATTGTTCCTGAGTGTTATAACTGTATCGTGTTGTTTTAAGAAGTTGAGTAATAATGTTATTCTGAGGCCTTCCGATATCGACCTACAGTTCTGATTATTGATTTTACTGTTTCATTTCTATTCTTGTTTCAGTTGTTATTGTTTCGTTCAGGTTTATTGTGAGTGTCTTTTTATAGCCTCGACACTACTTCATCGAGATTAGGCTCGGTACTTACATAGTACATGGGATCGGTTGTACTCATACTGCACTTCTGCACTTCTTATGCAGATACCGGTGTTGATCCCAACAACGCATAGCGAGACTGCTCGGATTTAGCTAATTTTTGAGACTCGAGGTATAACTGCACATTGTTCGCAGCCCTGGATTCCCCTTCTTTATCCAGTTTCACTGTTTATTTAGTGTTAGACAGTTGTACTTTATTTCAGATCGTAATTGTAGTATTCTTGATGTTCATGAACTTGTGACCACGGACTCTGGGATATGTTTATACTTCGTCATTTATATTTTATTAGTCTATTTCAAATGATTATAGTTTATTAATGTTTATGATTTTTTTCTAAAGCGTTAAAATTGGTTAAGTAATTTAGCTAAGGTTGGCTTGTCTAGCAAGTGAAATGTTAAGCGCCATTACGGTCTCGAGAGTGGGATTTCGGTTCGTGAAAAGATGGTATCAGAGCACTAGGTTGCTTAGGTCTCACGAGTCGTGAGCAAGTTTATTAGTGTCTGGAGGATGGGTACGGAGACATCTATACTTATCTTCTAGAGGCTATAGGGCTTTAGGAAAATTTCACTTCTTTATTTCTCTAACTTTTGACTTTATTCCATTACTAAAGTTTGAATCATTCTATTCTTGTTCTCTCGCAGATGGTGAGAACACGCACAACATCTATAGTCGAGCAAGGGCCAGATCCCTCTGTTGCAACCACTACTAGGGGTCGGAGCCGGGAGGTACGAGCCGAAGCAGAGGTAGAGCTCAAGCTAGAGCATGTGTAGCAGCATCCATTGCAGAGCCTCAGATTGATCACGAGGAGGAGATCTCAGTCTAGACAGCACCAGTAGGACACGCTCAGGTCCTAGAGGGATTCATTTCTACTCGTGTACTCCAGGACTCTGTACTTCGCTTAGTTAGACTCACGAAGTATGGCTCAGGCTGGAGTATTTCCTATGCACCAGCTGTCTCTCATGCTGGGAGAGGAGAACAGACTCTCGCCACTCACACTGCGGAGTAGATGACTACCATTTATCAGACTCAGGTTGGGGAGAGGCCCGCGATGTCTTAGGGATTGATGAGATTGGATAAGTTCACCAAGTTCTTTCCTATTCACTTTGGCGGTACACCTTCTAGACCCACAAGTTTATTTAGACAGTTGCCACGAGGAGTTTCACAATATGGGTATTGTGGAGTCCAATGTAGTCGACTTTGTAGTGTGCCAAATGACTAGTTATGCCAAGAGGTGTGGCATAATTATGAACACAGCAGGCCAACAGGTTTACCGCCATTCAATTGGGATCAGTTTTCGCTGTTATTTCTGGATAAGTTCATTCCTTTTACTCTGATAGTAGAGTACAACAGGCAGCTCGAGCGCCTTCAGCAGTGTAGCATGACTAATACCCAATATGAGACCAGATTTTTGGATTTAGCTCGCCATGTAGTTGTCCTAATTCCTACTGAGAGGGAGAAAGTAAGGATATTCATTGATGGTCTTGCTTTTGGTATCAGGGTACAGATGGCCAAGGAGACGGGGGATGATATTTCTTTCTAGAGGGACGTAGAGATTACTAGGCAGATCGAGATGATTAATGGTCAGGGTAGAGAGGCGGTATCTAATAAGAGGCCTCATTATTTTTGTGGTTTCAGTGGCGTCTCATCGTGAGGTAGAGGTTTGTTTCACAAAGGCAATCCTCACAGGGAGAATCAGTAAACGCTCCAAATAGCACACGACTCTTCGGACAACCGTGGTTCTTATGAGCCTCGTCTTGAGAGGTTAGCCTTCAATGCACCTTCAGCTCCCATCAGTGCACCCCCGGTCCAGAGCTATCATAGTGGTTATCCGGGTCTTCAAGGTTAGCCTTAGTTTCAGCAGCCCCAATAGCTGAGAGAGTGTTTTGATTGTGAAGGTATGGGTCACATTAGGAAGTATTGTCCTAGTCTTCTGGGTAGTATGCCTCAGTAGAGTTCTCATGCTATGATTCTCGCACTGGTTTCCCCACGGCCTGCTCAGCCAGCTAGAGGCGGGGGTCAGACAGCTACAGATAGTGTTCAGGTCGTTAGAGGTGGAGGCCATCCAATTAGAGGTCGTAAGAGAGGCGGAGGTTAGAGTGGTGGGGCCCAACTCAATTTTTATGCATTCCCAGCCAGACCTGAGGTAGAGTCATCTCATGCCGTCATCACAAGTATTGTTTCAGTTTGCCATAGGGATGCCTCAGCTTTATTTGATCTAGGCTCTACTTATTCATTGTTGATACCAAATTTTTCCTAAAATAATTTTAAATTGCATATATATCTTTAAAATCATGCGTTAGTATTTTCCCACAATTTTTCTACATTTTTATTAATTTGTCCAGTATTATATTTCCAATAAATAATTACAAAATTGCATTAAAAATGATTTCAAAGACATTTATTGATTTAATTTCTAATTTATGGCCCTATTTAGACCAAATAATTCCATAAATAGCCAGATTGACACCTTTTGGCTCTAATTGCAATAACTTTGCAATTATATCCCATGCATATAATTTTGTACTATTTTTACCAGAAATTAGTCTTTTTTATTTTAAAATACTAAATAATCATTTTTGAAGTATTTCTATGCGTGAAATTCATTATTATAATTAGTAACTATTTTATAAATTATTTTAATTAATTTATCTTGGGTATTTAACAAATGGACCTATTATATTTTAATTATAGCCTAAATTAAGCCAGCCCAAATGCCTTATTAACTAGCCCAATACACTCAGGCCCAAACCTATTCAAATAAGACCCAATTCCGCTCAAATCTTGGCCATTGATCATTTTTTATCAACGACCCAGGTTATTTCTTTCCTTAATTAATCTAAGACTACCCCCCTCCCCCCCCAAACCCATCATTCTCCTCTCATACTCCGCTGTCACCCTTCACTCTCCTCTCCAAATGCTCTCTACCCTAAACCTAATCCCCCTCGCTGTTGCTTACCTGCCGTCGACCATGGTGGATTATCACCATTCTCTAGCCTTAACGGCTCTCCTACACCGAGATTTCGGTAGTCTTTGAGGTCCTCAAGGGACCAGGGAACAATCCACTCACACCTTGGCCTGTCCTCACCAGCCTCGGGCCACCATGGCTCGATTTGAGTAAGATCATTGTATTTTTTGGCTAATCCTATCTATCCAAGCCGATATTTCCATCTCTGGGTTATTTTCTCGAAACCCTAATCTCTTCTCCTGAACCTTTTAGATCTGTAACAGATCTGAGAAGAATCGAATTGTTTTTACTTGTTTTTATGAGAAACCTTCTGGTTTTCAAAGTGTCGCTTCATTTATTCCTAACTAGGGTTTCTGAAACCTTCTCTTCAAAATGATTTCTGATTTTTTTAGTGTTTATTCCCCGATTCTTGTGTGTTTAATCGATTTTGTTAAGTCTCCCTTTAACCCTAGCTAGTTATGTTGAAACCCCTAATTTGTTAGCACTATGTTTGGATTCTGAGTTCGTCCTAGCTGTTTGTTCATTCGATTATGCTATGTGTTTGATTCTCATGAATACTGCTTCATGTAATTTGAATATTTTGTGATTTTACCCTAGTATATCTTGTTAGGTTTTTATATTTGATTCTTCCTGTTTATACTTGGTTTACTTTCTTATTCATGGAAAATCTATATTATTTTTCTTAAAACCAGTATTATTTTGAATCCTGGATTCACTGATTTGCTCTAATGATACTTATGTGCTGATTGTAACGACCCAGCCGGTCGTTTTGTGCGTTGGGACTCCGTTCCCGTAAATGACTCTTTCCATAGCGGCTACTCATGCCTTATGATTTGTGGGGGG